>CAJNJA010012534.1:0-13075 GCA_905231915.1 Symbiodinium necroappetens | reverse complement strand
GTTTTGAACCCAAGACGTTGAACTGCTGGGGATGCTGCGATCTCCCGCTGCTGCACACGTATGAGGGAGCTGAAGCCTCCAAACGCCAGGAGCAGAGTTGCAGGGCTTTTTAAGGGGTTTAGGGTTTAGGGNNTTTTTTTTTTGAGGGCCTTTTCTGGTGCTTGCGCGTCTGAGCCCATATTGGGCAGGCTAGGGTTTAGGGTTTAGGCGTTAGGGTTTGGGGTTTGAGGTTTAGGGTTGTTTTTTAGGGTTTAGGGTTTTGGGTTTAGGGCTGATAGGTTTAGGGAAAGTAAAGGGTCCCCTATAACCCTAATAACCTGTGGCCCTACACCCTAAACCCTAAACCCTAAACCCTAAAAACTAAACCCTAAAACCTAAAACCCTTCACGGAGCCAAGGGCTCCTCGGAGGGTTCTCGAAGGGGCCCGGGGGTCGGGGCTCGAGGAGCTTTCAGGTTTCAGAGTGCAGGGTTGTAATGTTATATCGTATGCACAATATAGCATAGCATATACCGCTTATAATACATCATATTATATTGGTACATGTGTGTATATATATATATATGTATATGTATATGTATGTGTGTATGTATATGTATATAAAATATATATATATATAATTTAGATTTGAAGCGTTAAGACTCGAGATGCAGATCACGCGACTGTCATGTGCCGGGCCGGCTAAACTACCCGAGCAACGAAGCATGCCCATCTGAGGGCGTTTTAGGGCTTGGGACTTTAAGAGGTTTAGGGTTTAGGGTTTAGGCTTTAGGGTTTAGGGCTTATAGGGTTTAGGGTTTAGGGTTTAGGACTTTAAGAGGTTTAGGGTTTAGGACTTTACCCATAGGCTCCATTGTGGTTCCTGTTTGGGATTACCTTATAGGATCCTAAATATGCACCACAAAAAGGAACGACATTGGAGCCTATGGGTAAGACCGAGGGTGCTGACTGCTTGCTCGCCACCGGCGGCACCAGAGATCCGGCTCTCTCAGAAGAAACTCGCGGGGGAGCAAGCACACCATGTCTCTGCCTAGAATCCTAGATGAAACCCCTAATAGAACAGCCTTTAGGCTCCATATGCATATGTTGGTTTAAGGGGAGGTACCATCACTTCGGACATCTTGGTCTCCAGCCAAGATGCCAGGCGGGAAAGCACCCAAACCCCGAAGCTTGGCTCATAAATGCATTTTGTTCTTCACCCCAAAACCTAGAAACCCCAAGCTCTAAGCCCTGCTTCACCAAGCCTGAGCCGGTTTAGCACTACGTAGACGGTGGTTCATCAGACCTACATTTCCACATAACTTTTTCTCTAAAACCCACGCTGCAGACCCCGAAGACTCCCTGTGCCAAAAGCACAACACCCCTAAACCCCTAAACCCTAAACCCCTAAACCCTAGACCCTAACCCCTAAAACCCTAACCCCTAAACCCTAAAAACACCCCGCTGCCAGTCGTTGCTCCCCGCAAAACCGTCCGAAGGCCCACGCCTAGGAGCTCCAGCTTCGCCTTGCAAGGACTCTCTTTACGCGTGGGATTTAGGGTTTAGGGTTTAGGATTTGAGAGCGGGATTTAGGGTTTAGGGTTTAGGTTTAACATTGCGGAATTTAGCCTTAAGCACCTTTGCTGTCCTTCACAGTAGAATCAAGAACCCAGTTTGAGGGTTTGGGAGCTTATGGCTTTCTCTGGAATCAAGACTTAGGGTTTTGGGGGTTCGGTAAGGTTTAGTGGATGTACAGCTTGGCGGTTGAGGGCTTTGGGGTTTAAGGGTTTCGGGTTTGGGGTTTTGGGGGTTTGGGGCTTGCTGCCGTGGTGATAGAGCTTGATGCTGATGGTGGCTCAGCGTCCTTTTTTATAAGGGTGTCGTACTACATTTGTGACCTAAAACCGGATCCCAATTTCGAGAAATACCCACATCCTAAACCTTGAGCGCGCTTCCCCAAACCCTGCGGAAACAGGCGCCTCTCCAGGCTCACTGGGAAAAACAAAAGCAGAAGAGGCCGGTCCCAAGTTTTCAGCCCAAATACGAAGGCTTTAGGGTTTAGAGAGTTTTTGGGTCGCTAACCTGCAAAGACCACTGCTAGCTGCTAGCTAGCTGTTTGCTGCTGCGGGAGTCTCAGTCGAAGTTACGCCGTTGAAGTACCTATAACATGTAGCCCCTGTAAAAAAAGGTACCCAGGTACCTACAACCCGAACCGGCTCTCCGGCACAAAAACCCTATAGACCCATAGACCCCTTTTAGCACTCAGCCTGAACTTTAACTTCGTCTGGTCGGCCTCGGGAGCACGCACTGCCAGAGCCAAGAGAAGCTGGGCCATCATCTCCTGGTGTAGGGCTCAGGGTTTAGGGCTTGCAGGGTTGAGGGTTGAGGGTTTAGGGTTTAGGGCTTGCAGGGTTGAGGGTTGAGGGTTAAGGGGAGAGTGTCTGGGTTGCTTCGGGCCAACATTTCTGGCACTTCTGTGCATACATGGTACCGTCGAGTAGTCGTATCCAGTTGTCATCAGGGCTAGCAATGTCAACATCATCGTCAGCATCCTCATCATTACCTCAAGCAACCTCTTCCACACCATCATCACCATCATCATCATCATCGTAAACAACATCACATCGTCCCGAGTGGTCTCATCAGCATTATCATGGTCGTGAGGTGAATCTTGACGGTGGTGGTCGCGATCGCCACCGACCATGAACTACTGCTGGTGCAAGCGAAGCAGGTAAGTAGCAGTAGCAGTAGCAGAAACAGTAGCAGCAGCAGGACAACAGCACAGCAGTGGTAGCGGCAGTGGTAGAAGCAGTAGCAGCAGGAGCGGCAGCAGCAGCAGTAGCAGTAGAAGTAGCAATAGCCGTAGCAGTAGCACTAGCACTAGCGCTGGTAGCGGCAGTAGTAGCAGTTTCAGTGGCAGTAGCAGCAGCAGCCGGAGGAGCAGGAGCAGGACCCGTACCAGGAGCAGTGGCAGTAGCGGTAGCAAGCAGCAGTAGCAGTTGCAAAGCAGAAGGTGCAGGAGCAGGAGAGTAGGAGTGCAAGTGGGGGTAGGAGTAAGGATAGGAGTAGCAGTAGGGGCAGTGGTAGGGGCAGTGGTGGTGGTGGTGGTGGTGGTGGTGGTGTGGTGGTGGTGGTGCTGGTGGTGTTGGTGTTGGTGGTGTTGGTGCTGGTGGTTGTGGTGGTTGTGGTGGTAGTGCTGTTGGTGGTGTTGTTGGTGGTGTGGTGGTGGTGATGGTGCTGCTGCTGGTGGTGGTAGCAGTAGTAGTAGTAGTAGTAGTAGTAGTCGTAGTCGTAGTCGTAGTCGTAGTCGTAGTCGTAGTCGTAGTCGTAGTCGTAGTCGTAGTCGTATAGTCGTATAGTCGTATAGTCGTATAGTCGTATAGTCGTAGTCGTAGTCGTAGTCGTAGTCGTAGTACTCGTAGTAGTAGTAGTAGTNNTATAGTCGTATAGTCGTATAGTCGTAGTCGTCGTCGTCGTCGTCGTCGTCGTCGTCGTAGTAGTAGTAGTAGTAGTAGTAGTAATATCAGCGGCGGCAGCAGCAGTCGTAGTAGTGGTTTATATATGGCGGCTTTGCTGTCCATCTCCACCCGCAGGCCCCGCGGAATTATCCTGGGATGACGTTTGGAGGGCTGGGGTTAGAAATAGAAGGGGGAACTGAAGTCAAAGATTCGTAGGAATGGCCACCGCGCTAGGAACTCAAACAACACAAACTCGCAGTAATGTTCAGAGTAGTGGCTATCATGGCGATAGCAATCGTTCGGGTTCCGACTTCATCACTGAGGGTTTCGGTTTTCACTGTTTTCACCATGTACATGTGGTTTCGAGGGTTCCGATGTCAAGGCAAGATATCGAGGCCTAAACTTTGAATAAATCATGCTCAAGGCTTCGGATTTCGGGATGCTCAACTGGTTCATTGTGACTTCAGGGTTCACATTCTGAAACGACTTGAACAGCCCTCGGGGACTTTGGAGCTGCGGTTCGGCTCGAGGCGTCTGGGGCGTTAAAAGGATGTTGCGGAGATCAGCCTTGGGTGGCGTCAAACTTGCTGCCGGATCTAGATGAAAAAGGCGGAAACATCTAAACAGACAAAAACAATAATAAAAACAGCTGAAGATGGGGACCATGCTTGGAGTGCAGTATCAGGAGCAACAGTGCTTGCATGATTGCTGTCATTACTGCACACATCGTCAAAGCTGTGAAGCACAGTGTCCCGACTGCTTCCTGGAAAGATAAACGTGTTGCATTGGCATACAGATATGCCTAATTGCTACCGACATTTGCACAGGTAACAACCAAGACATAGTTTTTTCTTTATCGCGACTCTGCTATGCCTGCTGTTTTGATCATGAGGGCTTCTCGTTTTGTACTATGGTTAATGACACTAAACCCGCTAAACCGAGGGCGATTCTGACGCTGTTGGTGTCCCTCTCTTTTTCTTCCTGATTGCAAACAGTACTCTTGCCAGCCTGCTCTTACCGACTGCCAGCTTATTCTCAAGCCGCTTCTCTGTATGCGATATCATGGTAAGGTAGAAGGCGAACAGGATGAAAATGATAGCTTTTGGAGATCGAGGGGTGCGCAGGATCATGAGAGGCGTGGGTGGTGCCGGTGACGGTGACGGTGCCTGTCGCGGCTGTTGGTGACAGTCAGAGTGATTATAGTGACGGTGGCAATGATGTTGCTGCTGGTGTCAGTGATGGCGGCGGCGATGATGGTGCCAACCGTGACCATGACGATGAAGGCAACAGTGCTTGTGCTGCTGCTGCTGACGCAGGTGCTGGTGAAGATTTTGACGAAGGCCAGCGGCGCTTTCGTTACGTGCGCGATTCAACACTAATGTCTGCTCCAGCGTCTTCAGCATGTGATAGGCCATCAGACTCAGGGCTTCCACAAGAGCAGCTTCGAAGGGGTAGGACCTGAAGCTGTGCTTTGGCCCTTTTAATGTGCAAGCATTTGGGATGTAAGCTCAAAGGTTCAGCAAGCTCTTAAGTTACAGCGTTGAATTCCAACTGCAGGGGGCTTCATCACAGTCATCAACATCATCATGACAATCATCATCATCATCTTCTTCTTCATCGTTATCATCGGCATCGTCCTCAGCATCATGACCAGCATCTTCATCGCCAGCATCGTCATCGCCGTCACACAGGGCCATTCTCATCAATGTCATGTTGCTTGCTGCTATCTTGCCTCTTGCTGGCATGAAGCGGCTGTGACCCACACAGGAATCAACAACGAGCATCACGAGGCACGGTTTTGGGTTAGCTACAGGGTTTAGGGTCTAGGTTTAGCTAAACCCCTAAGCCCCAGGTAATGCTCAAAAGAAACACAACAGATTGAAAGAGTTCCTCCACCAGCTGGGGGCAGCAACGCGCTCTGAGCAGCATCTTCACTCGCCTGCCGCCGCGGTTATGGGTGTTCGGATGCGTTTAGGAATGGTGGCGGTAGTGGTAGTTGGTGTAGTAGTAGCAGTAGTAGTAGTGCTAGTAGTAGTAGTAGTAGTAGCAGCAGCAGCGGTGGTCGTCGTCGTCGTCGTCGTCGTTGTCGGCGTCGTCGTCGTAGTCGTCGTCGTCGTCGTCGTCTTCGTCGTCGTCGTCGTCGTAGTAGTAGTAGTAGTAGCAGCAGTAGCAGTAGCAGTAGCAGTAGCAGCCTTAGTAGCAGTAGCAGCAGCAGCAGCAGCATGATGCTTAGTCGGAGTAGCAGAAGCTCAGAAGCACCCTTCGCTGGCTGTGGCAACCTTCCCGTCTGTTGCCTCCTCATATATCCAAACCGCAAACGCTCTAAAGAACAGAACAGCAAAACAGACATGCTGCCGTTATGAGACTTTAGGACGTTGATCGACCCCGCCCCCCAACTTCGAGCCTGCGTCACACACCTGCTTCCCTGCTTGCCGTACGAAGACTGCTCCCAAGCACAGTGTAACCGAGAACTGTCCCAGTTAACCCCCACACGAGCAAACCCTCCTGAAACAACCTCTTTATAACAATAAAAAGCCCGGAACAAAATCTCGCTAAACACCCCCCCCCCGTCCCGACTGGCCACAAGGTCGAGGGCAACGGCGCCGAAGAAGGATTTGGTCAGATAGATCGGAGGAAGGTCGTGGATGTCCTGTCCAGCTTGGGTTTATAATTTATAAGTATAGGAGCCCAGAGTCCAAATTTCATGGGATTTTCAGGGACCATGACGGGAGCTCCTGCCAAGTTTGGGTCTAGGGTTCAAGGCTTGGGGGCGGAAACCTGGAGGGCATGCTCAAGGTTGTCCCGTCAGGGTTTGGGGCTGAGGGTTTTGGGGTCGAGGGAGGGAGGGGGCTCAGGGTGTGGTATGGCAATGCAGAGTTTGTGGGCGGCGGGGACAGGCTACCAAGGAGCCGATGAAGAAGAGCACACTAAAGTAGACAGACTACAGAAATTGGCGCTTACAGCGTATTTCACTTTCCTAACATGCTTTCCGAAAAGCATTCTGTCCACCTGTCATCCCCCCAAAGGATCCAACAGCAGTGTAAACTCAGCTCCGGCAAAGGGTTTAGGCTCAGGGTTGGGGCCTAAATCCCAAGTTGTTGATACTTTCTCTCTCGGAGATCGAGGTGGAAGAGCTAAACACAAAGCAGCCACACACTGGGGTGAAGGCAATGTACTGAAGACCATCCACTCTGCAACTGCTGCATTCTGGCTGCGGCCTTCGGAATATGATGGTTTCGGGCTTAGGGTTTAGAGCCTCGGGAGCATCTCCTACCGACTTCAGAGGTACAGTACATCCTCGATGCGTTGAGCCCCAGGCCTTCGCGATCGCGCGGCAGGAGAGCTGGATCAGCTCCTGATTCGCCCAACAAGCGGCGAATCAGACTTCAAAGAGGGGATTTCAATATGAATGAGACTAGGATCCTTCTGGTGTAGGCTAGTGTAACAGAGGGAAAGCCATGGTCAATCATCCGGGCCCCCATGCTACGCATCGCCAGCGGCTAGCGTTGCAAGCTTTGCGGCGGTGTTCACATCGCTCTGAATGTTAGCTTGCGACACGAATAGAATTTGGCGACAGGTCATGCTTTGAATAGTATGAGTGTGATGCTTGTGGCCACTACTTCTGCGACTACTGTTGCTATATGTCCTGCTACTCATGCTGCCGTTCTCCTGGCTCTTCATGTGACCCGGGGATGCCATCATCAGTGGTAAAGGAAAGAATAATGGCAATAGTAATAATAACAATAAAAGTAGGAAGAAGAGGGCCAGTAACAATAGTGGAAGTCACAAAAGTAATAAATGTGTGTTGGATGACGGCCATGGCAACCTCAGAATGCTGTCCACGGCTCGCATGAGCCCTGATACTATTCCTTCTTGCGATAACATACCACACAACCCAAGCATCAAGGCAGCGATGTGAAACCCCATACAACCTTGTCCTTACAGACAAATGACCTCAAAGCACAAACCTTGCAAACCCCTAAAGCCTAAAGCCCAAGCCTGAAACTCTTCACCAATATCCTGAACCCCAAGCCCTAAACTCTACATCCTACACCTTACATCCGACACCCTAAGCCCTAAAATCCTGATCAACCCCTAACCCCTAAGCCCTAAACCCCACAAACCCCTTGCACATCTCCTGGCGTGGAAGATCTACCCAGGGAGGCAGCGTTGCGATGCCCAGGAGGATGTGCGGGGCCTCCGAAATCTATAAGTATAACAATCATCCTTATACGGTTTAGGGTTTAAGGTTTTCTGTAAGTAAAAAATCATCAGTATATTCATGACAACAATAATCGTAGCAGTACTAGTAGACATAGTATCAATAACCGGCTACCCGGCCAGACGGTGCACGGCTTCTGAACCTGAAACAGCTCTCAAAACTTCCGCCATGCAGTAGACATCTCGCTAAAGGCCGGTGAGTGCAAAAGATGCCATGATCCAGCTAAATCAAGCTCTACCAGCTTAAAACAGCTGAATAGTAAGAAGCAGAATCTTCTTTGGGTTGGGCCTCAGGGGTTTGCGCGTTAGGCTTCAGTATGCTTGAGGTTCAGAGTTCCAGGACATCACTTTAGCTTTGCGGGGCTGTCGCTGGTATGTACGGCTCGCCTTGTTAGCATCCCTGCTGCCGTGACGAGGGTGTGTCCTTCTCAAGGGAGACAAGACCCGGGCATCAGCTACTGAGAAAGTTGAGGGAGGAAGGATACAAGAGCCCTGCCAGGACGCTAACACCCAATCCAAACCCCAGAATCCCTGGAATCCCAAACTCTTTACGCCCCAAGAACATTAAGCCCTGCAAGCCCGAAACCCTGTCGACCCTACGCCGCCCCAGAAACCCTAAACCCTGGAAGCGCGAAACCCTACCCACCGTACCACCTTCCACACCCCCAGCCCTCAGTTCCGGGTCTTAAGCCACTAGACTGGGGTTTTGGGGCATATTAAACGGGTTTTTGGGCTTTAGGGTTTTAAGGTTTAAGGTTTAGGGCTTTAGGGTACAATGCGTTCAAAACAGAGACCAAGCGTTCTCCCAAGATCACCAACCTCGATGCGGCTCCAATCGTCTGGCCCTTAGACTTGGATGGTTTAGGGATTAGGGTTTAGGGTTTAGGCATTAGGGTTTAGGGTTTAGGGTTTAGGCATTAGGGTTTAGGGTTTAGGGTTTGGCTGTATTCGTACGATACAGCATAGTATAGCATGGAATTAGTAGAGTGTGCTATACCATACTATACTATACGAAACTATACTATACCATTCGAGTATTGCACCGTATCGGAAAGTTGAGTCAATATACATATACAGCGTATACGTATATCATATACATACACAAATACAAATACACATACATACACATACAAATACTTATATACAGATACACATACACTTACAAACACCTTATACAGTATGTGTGTATATATATATATATGTATATGGATGAATGAATGGCTGGCTGGCTGTGGCTGTGGCTGTGGCTCTGGCTCTGGATCTGGCTTTGTCTCTGGATCTGGCTTTGGCTCTGGCTCTGGATCTGGTTTGGCTTGGCTTGGCTGGCTGGCTGACTGGCTGACTGGCTGGCGGCTGGCTTGCTGTCTGGGCTGCTGGCTGGGCTGCTGGCTTGGCTGGCTGGCTGGCTGTGGGTGGGTGGGTGTGGGTGGGTGGGTGTGGGTGGGTGGATGGGTGGCTGGCTGGGTGGGTGGCTGGGTGGCTGGCTGGGTGGGTGGGTGTGGTGGGTGTGCATGGGTGTGGGTGGGTGTGGGTGGGTGGGTGTAGGTGGGTGGGTGTGGGTGAGTGGGTGGGTGGGTGGGTGGGTGGAAGGATGGAAAGGGAGAGCGAAACGGAGAGAGGGACGCTGATGCACAAAGACCAAACCATAAGCCTAAACCCAGGGCAGTAGACCCCAACCGCACCGGTCAAAAACCCAACAGATGTCTGAGAAGGGATCTGCGCCCCCACAGCTCAGAGGCTTGGGGCTTAGTTAGATTAGAGAGGGCGTTTGGTTCAAAATGGTGTTGTGCGTTGAGCCGGACTCTCGAGCGACAAAGTAAACGGGATTGAGACAGGGTTACGTATGCTTTGCTTCAGAAGTCCTCCCGTCCATTGAAAACTGCTGCACCACGCTTGAAACTTGGGTCTCTGTCAGCCTCTTGGACAGGCTGGCGAACCTTGGGATTCATGTTGGGGTCAAAGCTGAGTGCTTTTGGTAGCCACCATTGGCACAGATCCGCAAGTGCTTCAAGAAGACCCCCTGGCTTAACGTCCGGAAGCCGAAGCATGCGGTCCCAGTATCGCCGCTGCAGTTCTAGCGCGGCTGCACGGAGCAACTCCACCACGGAGCCATCCTGGCAGGCTTCAAGAGAGCTGCCCTGCGATAATACCCGGTAGACCTTAAACCTAGACCCAGCTTAGCTTTTGCTTGCTTTGGTTTTTTATGAGCTTTGCCAGGCTATCAGGCTTCGTTCGGCAAAAGGCCGAACATGAGGTGGGGGTTCGGTTTGGGAGCCAGGGTTGAGGTTTTTGAGTATCGGATAGGCTTCAAGGTTCAGGGTCCTGAGGTTTAGATGGGTTTCAGGGTTTAGAGTTTACGCTTTAGGGTTTAGGGCTTTGGGGTATAATTTGGGTTTCAGGGTTCAGGGGCAGGGGCTTCAATTGTCGGAGCAAGGTGCTGGGACACAATGTGGCAAGCGGGCCGTGAATAGTGGGATCCTTCCTATGTTTATAGGAAACTACAGGTGGGGAGTTTAGGGTATAACTATAAGGCATATAGACCTTCTATAAGGCTCCGATAACGTCAACTACCCACCTGAAAATGTCCTTCATATGTGGCCGATCCGAGTACGTACTCAACACCTTCAGCAAGGAATCTACCCTGAAATAAGCACAAGGTGTGTCACTCTGACTTCAGACAGACGCCTTTTCGCAAGCATAGGAAGACAATATCGGGGCCTTAATAATTAGAACAGGGTTTTGGGATATATTCTACTATACTTATCATAAGGAGCCCCCCCCCCCCAATAGTATTGGTAATTATTTAGGAGCCTATATTCTCGGAACTTGATCCACAAGTCGAAGATCCCAACCCTAAACCCTAAACCCCTAAACCCAAGTCGTGACACCACCTCTCCAACTGCTGACTCCCCCTGAATCCTAGCGGGAAACCCCAAAAATCCAGGCTTAGGGCTTAGGGCTTGAAGGGTTCGTAGGGTTTTGGGCTTAGGGCTTGAAGGGTTCGTACGGTTTAGGGCTTAGGGCTTGAAGGGTTTATGGGGTTTAGGGCTTAGGGCTTGAAGGGTTCATAGGGTTTAGGGCTTAGGGCTTGCAGGGTTCATAGGGTTTAGGGCTTAAGGCTAAACGGGTTTAGGGCTTAAGGCTTAAAGGGCTTGTAGGGTTTAGGGTTTGAAAAGAATTTGGAACAACCCTTCAAGAACCTTTCAAAAACCCGACCTCGAGTACCTCGCCCGTTCCCTTCAGGAGTAAGTGGCGAAGGCCCCCTGTGGACAACGGCTCCCCGGGCTCTTAGAGCCAGGAGACTGGGGCACGGTTTGGGGTCTAGGGTCTGGGGTTTAGGGTTTAAGGCTTGATTTTGGGTTTCGATTTGGCTTTGGGCTTGGGTTTAGAGCTTCGGCTTTGCGGTTTCGGTTCAGGACTCAAGGCCTTATATAAGTTTCAAACAGGGCCTGATGTTGTCGTGAATAGGCTTCACCCTAAACCCAACATTCCAAACCCGTACACCCTAAACCCTCCAAGGGTGCTAGTGCCTGGGACGCAGGAGGTCTACCAATTTCTGACCCCATCGGGAGAAATTCCTTCGCCAAGCCCCAGCTCAAAATGGGAAATGTTTAAAAAATGACAAGGAGAGGAATGCGAATGATGATAAGAATGACCATACACAAAAAGATAAGAATGTTAGAACCCATACCAATAATAATAACAAACCTGATGATAAACAACAGTAACAGCATAACAACAATGATGAGAGCAACAATGGAACTCCAAGCCCCGCACCTTCTCAACCCATCGCCTGAGCCCTCACGATCTGATCCCGACGCTGTTGCCCGAACCTGAAATCGCCAAAGCTGCCCAAGTGCCACTCCAACAGCTGCAAAACACAGGCAGGGCTTGAACACATCCAACAAAGTATCGAGCTCCCGAATAAGCCGAAACCCAAAGCCGTGGTAGCGCATGGCAGCTCAAAGGAACCCGGCCTAGGACACCAGCCTCGGCATATGGAGCAGATGAGGCACTCCCGATGTAGAGCAATATCTAGACTTAGAATGCTAAACCTGTTCCAGGGTGTGAATGCTTCCAGGGCTTTAAAAAGCTTTAGCACTTTGGGACCTAGAAGTCATGCTTTGGTGTTTATGGGCACTGCGGCTTCACTGGCATTGGGTTTGAGAATAAGAAGGACGACTGCGACAACTGTAAGAAATTCAACAGGGCCGGGCCCTGTAGCTATGATGATGATGATGATGGTGGTGCGATCATGTTGATCAGAGGGGCGCAGTAGTGCAGTCGTGGTAGCGGCGGGGAAATGCTGACGACAGAAGTCATGACTGTCATGATGAGAGAAAACTCACAATGGCACAAATTGGCAATACTGTCAGTGATGATAATGACATAGCTCCTTGATGCCTCGGCACTTCGTGTGTGTCCGGCTCTGCCGGCCTCTTTGTCTTCGGGTCCGGTGCAGGAACGGTCCCAGGTGGTGGGTGAGGTGTTGGGGTTTGTGTACAGGTGCTGGGATGGATGTGAGTGGCTTGGGCAGGGGGCACGAGCATGGCGACGCGGGGGTTGCGGGCGGGCAGGTGGGCAGTCGGTCTTTAGTCTCCCACTTCTCATCCTCCTCCTGCTCACCATCAGCAAACACTTAACAGTTACAGAATATCGAAACCAACCCCAACCCACCAATTGCAGTCGAGTCACAATCCGTGTTGTTGGCCAGGCACACGGCGGCTGAAGTTCCTTGGCCGTCCTCGGTTGAGTTCTTCTCCCCCCATTAAAAGGGTTTAGGGGGTTTTTCCTTGGAGCAGGGCCAAAGCAATGCACCCCTAAACTGCAGAGGAGTCTAAGCCTTAAAGCTCGACCAGACCAAAGACTCCGCACAACCCGACACCCTGAGCCCCTTGAACCTGCCAGAAATCTGATAACGGCCTTTATGAAACCCTCCTGGTAACGCCCTACAACACCTCTTTGTGCACAGTCAGCTTCCAACTCCGTGCTCAGTCTGAATACATGAGTTGAAGCTTGAATCCTTAGAACACTAACACAATAGAAACACTGTTTCTTAGGGTTTAGGGTTGAGCAGAGCCGAGAGAAAAACCCGCCAATCTCCCCATAAACATCAGGGCATGGGGGTGTTCTTCAAGGGCCTTATCGGATCCTTTGCAGGGTTTGATACAGGGGTCTTGAAGATGTTTGATGATTTCCCCGTGCAGTACCTATCTCACCACAGAATCATACATGGTAAGAGAGCCCCTGTAACCACATAACTGTTCTAATACTATCAGAAACCCACACCCCTGTTCCAACTTTGGTAGCTTGGGCCGGGCACTGCCGCCATAGAGAGGGTCGGTGGAGGCCTGAGTCAGCGCTCCTAAGGGGGAGCTTGAAGGGCTTATTGCGGTTTGTTTTTTTTTTTTTTTTTTTT
>CAJNJA010012533.1:0-13075 GCA_905231915.1 Symbiodinium necroappetens | reverse complement strand
TGATCCCTGCGTTCCGGGCTTTGAGTGGGCTTGGCGATGGAGCTAGCCAAGCCTTTTGGTCGGTGCCTTTCTTAGTAGTAGTGGTGGTAGTAGTAGTAGTAGTAGTAGTAGTAGTAGTAGTAGTAGTGGTGGTAGCAGCAGTACCAGCGGTAGCAGCAGTACCAGCGGCAGCAGCAGCAGCAGTGTGGCGACTCGCATCCTGCATATTCACTACTGCTGTGACAGCAGCCATTCCGGCAACAGCAACAGCGACGACGACGACGACGACGACCACAACGACAATAACAAACAACAGGACAACAAAACCAACTGCAACGCAATTTCAGCACCAGCAGCAGCAGCAGCGGCAGCAGCAGCAGCAGCAGCCGCAGCTGCCGCAACACTGCTGCTAGTATCAAGAACAACAACATGAATAGGTGCAACACTAGCAATAGCAACCGTGAGGACAATAACAAGAGCGACAAGACACGTCAACTAACGATCACAGTGACAGCAAGTAGCAATCACGACGAAGGACGACAACAAGAGCAGCCGAAGGAAACCATGGCTGGGCTTCTGGATTGAGGGAGGTGGAATGGGATGTTTGTTTTGGTGGCGCAGACTTTCGGTGTTGACTGGAAACTGAGAGCTCGCAATTGGGGCCGGGCTTTTAAAGACCTTCGTCCCAGTTCGTGTTTTACCATGATTATGGTGTCCATTTTGAAGATTTTGGTGTGGGTCCTGCAAGCCATAGGGCCTTCTACAGCTCACAGAACCAAAGCCACCCGAAAGCCCCAAAAGCATTAAACCCCAAACCCTGAATTCCTGCAACCCTAAACCGTAAACCCTAGTCCCTAAACCTGACACGGTACAATGTGTGAGTCGTGGTAGCTAAAATCAGCTGCCGGTGCCTTCCCGAGTGGGATCTCTAGCTCTGCGAGTTGGAAAAGAGGCGATAAAAAAAAAAAACGCCTCAACCAACTTGCTGCAGTCATCCAACAGGCCTTTTAAAGAACAACGGAGGAAAACAAAAAGTCAAGCAACAGTCGGACCTTAGCCCAGACTGAGTTTTGCCAGGCGCTGCTGTGGCTCCTGCCCATCAGCGGGCCGTCGGGCGATGGTGGGCGCCTCAGAATCTCCACAAGCAGAAGTTCAAGGTTTAGGGTTTGGGGTTTAGGTTTTTGAGTTCAGGGGTTGGGGAAGACGCTCAAAGCGCACCGTTGTCTTTGAACTTCGCAGACTAAATTATCCCGAAACGACAAGCCTCATGTCTTATGGCATCTCAAGATGCAATGTCGTGTAGCTTGAGGCGGCTTTCCGACTCTGCAATGCCCAGAGCATCAGACAGATGTGGAGGTTTCACTTGCAGCCCTAAGCCCACAGGCCCCCAGTAGACGAAGGCGAAAACCCCGGATGCCAAAAAGTCGTATCTTATACGATATATAAAGTATGGAGCCCGAAGGAAGGATTGGTGGAATTCTTCGGGCTTCCAGATTATATCTTATCCACGATATACTGTAAAGGATCTGTATATGCGTGTATGTGTGTGTATATATATATGTATATATTCAGACGGCAAATCCTAGACAGCATAACTCTGCAGGCCGCGCCTGCCAAAAAAGGATACAACCGAAGCCACGCAAGAACTCACGACGTAAGCAAGCAAAGGGAGCTATTGAATGTTGGAGGTTTGCCTATAGAGTTCTGCTTTAACGGTTTATTCCGAAACCCCCTTTCATGTTTCCCCATGAAAACAAATGTTTGTTTTGGCTCGTTGGGGGATGAGGGGCAACTGCTCGACAAGAAGTAGAGATTTACTCTTGAGTCCTTTAGGTCAGTCTAACATGATGACGCAGCCCTGAAGGCATCAATTTCGCCAGCGTCCCCATCAGCCAGCAGCAAAAGCAGCCCTTGAAAAGCTACGAAGAGCTGGACGTGGTGCTCTCAGCCCTGTGCCCTAAACCCCAGAATTTGACGCGAACCGACTCGGCAGGTTTGAGGACTTCATATTGACACCCCAAATAAGATGAGACAACAGATACCTTCCGCTCCAGTCCTTCATACAGACTTCAGAAGCGCACCCAGAACCACATGAGAACGTAAAAGGTCTAGCTCGTGCCCGAGACTGGCTGCATCCAGGGTTAATTACTTGTCTTACAATGCTGCGCATTTAAGGCATCAAGGTCCCGAATGTTCAGTACTTGGAAGGTTTGGAGTAGGGTGCCTGTATTCGGGCCTTGATTCTCGACATTGATGATGTGGGGATGAAAAGCTACAACCTCTGCCTGTCCATACTTGTAGTGACATGGGGGCACTCCCAGGATCTGATGGTCTTTGGACGGATGACTGCAGTGGTCTAGGGGACTTCGCGGCTTCCCCCCTAAAGCCTAAAAGCCTCACGCCAAAACCGCTAAAACTTGAAACCTAAAGCCTGAAACCCTGAACCCTAAACCCTGAACCCGGTTCTTAACCTAAACCCTGAAACCCTAAACCACCCTGAAACCAATCTACCTTTGGACAGAGCCGACAAAGTGGTCCACACCCGGAGGCCACCAGGAAAATGGCCCGCAACGGCCGAGACCGCAAGAGGCCTGGCTCCCTTGTGTGCCTCATTCTTTGTCCAGGCTTTAAGGGGCTTGTACTGTAGGGCTTAGGCTTGAAGGGGGCTTGTACTGCAGTGTTTAGGCTCTAAGGGGGTTTTGCACTGTAAAGTTTAGGATTACCTATAAGCTTAATGTTTGTGTGTATGTGTATGTGTATGTGTGTGCGTGTGTGTTTGTTCTTGTTCCTGTCGATTTCGTATCTAGGTTTTGCTAGCTTGGAAGTTCTACTCGGGATTCGAAGGCTCAGTGCGAGCAGCTCCCTTTGGAACCGACGACTTGCATACCATACTCTTGGCAGCTGAGGGTTCAGGTCAGCTGTGTGGTTCTGGGGGAAAGGTTCCGACCCGTCGGTTTTGGTTCAAGCGGTTTCCGAGCCAGATATCATCCCTCGTCGCTTGGGCCATGTAGGGTTCAGGGCGTGGGGCTAGGTGCTTGAGGTTGTCCTCCAAACAGTGACGAAACCATGGGAGCCTACCTTTGAGTGTGTGCTTGTTGCAAGGGGATTGGACTACTGTGACGGCAGGGCACGCGAGGCTCCCCAATGCTTTCCACAGTGCGGGCCGGGACTGCGAATTCATTGAGAAATCCAATACTTCAGCGCTTCCGAACTTTGAATCGTGCTCCCTCCACAGTACCACGCGTGTTGTGGTGGGGCTTTTGGCAAAATCGTGCTCCGGACTGCAGTCACTGTGTCGTGCTCTGTTTGGCTTTCTTTTCCCTCGAAGCTTTTCCCTCGAAGTCTCTAAAGGTATCACAGGGCCACACTATTCAAACATTCGTATCCTATCCTGCCCTTCTGAAGGGTGTTGGAATTTTCCGAAAAGTGCAATACTGCCACGACTTTGAGCCACCGGCTTCTCAAAGTGCAGTGCGTGTTCTGGGGTGCCAATCGTGCTCCCGCCACAGTGTGGTGCGCATTTTGTGTCGTGTTGGCGATGCGTAGACTTCATGCTATAAGCGAGGCCTTGCAGAAAGACAGTTTGCTCTAGCTCTTTTTGCCAGGTACGAGATGGGTGTGTGCGATGACGATGACACTCATCCGATGTACCGTCGCTAGGTTTCCTCCGGTGGCCGAAGCTTGGCTGTTCCAAAACGGGGGCTTCCTTTTCAGCGGTCGGCCGGAACAGTCTCCTGTTGCCGCTGCCTAAATGCCAAACGTCCCCAAAATCCAAAACCCAACCGCAGACTCTAAAGCCACAACCAATCATACCCTGTGTTGGAACAGTTTCGAGTGCATGCGCGTCGTGCTGCAGTGGCAAGTGCAAAATGTGCTGGCCTCCGCACGCCAGAGGGTCCATTGAAGAGGGACACCGGGAGGGTATAGTGTAGGGCTATTTCTCCGTTTTCGGGCAGACATGATAACCCTAGACCCCTTCACGAGGCCATGAGATTTAGGAGTGTTAGGCTAGTCTCATGCAGCCTCGGAATTGGCGTGACACAACGCTCGAATGCGAAAATGGCTGTCCAATGATGTGCAGCTGGTTGTTGGTGCACCATGCCGAAACCGTAAGTCGGCCCTGAAAGTTATATGGGTAGTTCTCTAAATTAGGGTATGTTGTAGGGTCCTTTTTATAAGGGTGCCGTAGTATATTGGGGACCTAAAAACGGACCCTATGTTGAATTAAGGAACTGACGGGCCTTGATGCCTCTAAGGTGCCTCTTGAAGATTCCTTCGTTGGGTGGACTTACATTGAACTTTGGCTTCGGGTTTAGACCACCCTAAAGCTCCATGTACCTGTATAGTATATACTTAGGCCTTAAAGGCGTTCCTATATCCGTACTTTCAGGCCGAAGTATACCCTAAACCCTAAACCCTAAAGCCCAAGCCCCTAAACCCCTAAACCCCTAAACCCTGAACCTCTAAGCCCTAAGCCTTAAACCCTAAAGCCCAAACCCCTAAACCCCTAAACCCTGAACCCCTAAGCCCTCAGCCTTAAACCCAAAAGCAAGCTCCACAAAGCACATCTGCGCTCGCTCTCTTTGAAGAAGTCGAACTAGGGTGTCCATAGCGGCTCACGCCAAGAGTACTAAAGGTTTCAGGGTTTGGGGTTTGGGGTTTGGGGTTTAGGGTTTAGGAGTTTAGGGGTTTAGGGTTTAGGGGTTTAGGGTTTAGGGGTTTAGGCTTAGGGTAAAGCTTTTCAACAGACTCGCCTGGATCGGGTTTAGTATTTAGGGTTTGTGGGGTTTAGGCTGTTCCCGGCTCTTGGTGGGAAACTGGGAACCTACGATGCATTCTCCTCGTGGTGCAGAGCCTTCAAAGCTCGTGCGCAGTTGCTCAAGCCCCAGCCTTGAAAGAGATCTCCACGGCCCCTAAGCCATGCGCAATAAAGTTCCTCAGCTCCGGCCCTGGGCCTATCCAAGAAATAGGCCGACATCTTGACCCTCAGGCCCTTTATCTCGGATCCTGAAACCCTCCGAACCGTACTCGTAACACTCTTCTTCGGACAGCCTATGATGGTTTCGGGTCCTGTGATAGCTAAGAAGATAAGTTAACAAGAACGGAAACACGTCAGGAGAGTAAAAGCCGATTTTCAAGCCGACCTACCCAGCACCTTGCACTCTAAATACTAAATAAATCTCCACGCCCGCTCCACGCATCCGTGCCCCGGTCGGCGCGCTTTCTGCAGCGACCGATGCCTCGCCCACTGCGCCACGACAGAATCAATTGCTCTGTCTCCCGAAGCCGAGGTTCTGTTGAGGAATTAGGATCCAAAACCCGAAAACCCCTCAAGGACTTACACATAGTAGCCCAGTAGCCCTTATCGTATCCCGAATACTAGCCTTACTAGTGGCCCTGAACCCTCCCACTCTTCACTAACACTGTTTAAATCCCCCAGAAATTTGCACCTCACTAGCCCTCATAGTAACCTTAATTGTTAGTAGTCTCTCCTTGAGCTTGGGATCTATTCCCTTGTAGTAACCCTTATAGTGACCTTCATGGTAGCCCTCAAGGTAGACCTAGTAGGGCCTTGCAGTAACCCCCAAGCCTGCCCCTTAAATCCCAAACCCTAAATCCCAAACCCTAAATCCTGAACCCTAGGCCCTAAATCCTAAACCCCTTAGTGCGCACTGCATTTTTAAAGAAACCCTAAACCCCAAACCCTAAACTCTAAGGATCTACGAGTTCGACCCGGCTACCGGTCAGACGTTGGCCACCGAGGTGCCGGGTCTGGAGGAGCCCTCGTCAAGGGGATAAGGGGTTAAGTTTTAGATTTTAGGGTGTAGGGTTTAGGCTTCAGGGTTTAGGGTTTAGGGTTAAATTTCAGGTTTTGGGGTTTAAGTTTTAGGTTTTCGGGTTTAGAGTTTGGGTTTCAACTCGATTGCAAGTGCTCCATCTGCGTTTACTTCTCGCACAGAGAGAGACAAACAGAGACAGAGAGAGAGAAAGAGAGAGAGAGAGAGAGAGAGGGAGAGAGACGAAGATTCTGCGGGGGGCGATCCTTGCCTGAGGCCGGGTCTGCCAAAATTCGCTGTGCTCGAGACCCTGCAGGCCTTGTGGAAATTCGGATGCAGCCACGAAGCTAAATGTATGCCATGCCCTGGGGGACACACTTGGAAGCCGTGCTGTTTGAGTCTTGCGCCTGCTTGACCGTGGGGTCGAAACACTCGTGGGGGAGAGGCAGAGGCCTCGTCCTTCCACGTGACATGTGCAAAACCAACATGTGACAACATCAGCCTAGAATCTCTGCCAAAACTTGTATGAGCATCGCTTTATCGACTGTTCGCTGCACTTGCAAGCCCAGCCCCTCCCCTCCACTCCAGCCAGGCTGCCTGTGGGGAGCTCGAGGCATGGTGGGTTTGCAGTTTTCACGAATTGCGAGATTTTGCTCCGGTCTCTGGCAGGCCCAGCTTGACCAGGAGGCGCAGGAACAGGCCATCGTGGAGGAAAGCGATCCACCGATACAGTGATGTTTGAAGGGATCCTTCTTTCACATGCCCGTGGTATTGCCTGGATGTTTGCCGTGCTCACTTCCCTGATCCAGCCACATTGTTCATACCTGTCGATCGTCCCGTCCCGCTTGGTTTCTCCAGCTGCTTTCTTACATGCATGTCAAATTAGCAGCTCCCGCTCATTTCCTGTTCAAGTCTTCTCGACCTAGATTTGCCCGCCAGTCTTAAGGTTCTGTGAAGTCCTTGCCACCATCCGGACACCGGCACAGCACCACCACAGTCGTTCCCCCCAAGTTTACTCCGTGCGCTGGCCCTTCATCTCGACTTTCCCGTTTCCAGGACCCCACAATGATCCGTGGCGAAAGTAGCCGGCCACACTACCAGCACCATCAAACTTGACCACCCCGTGTCTGGGATTGACGGTTCGTCCTTGACTGTGCGAATCAGGTGATGCAAGCTAAACGGATGCGGACACAGGTATCTGTAACCTGAAGAGTTCACAGGTTAGAAGGCACACATCTCAATCCAGTATATTCCGAAGTTGCAGAAGCAAAGCCGATCTGACCAAACTGCGATATGCTGGGGTACCGCCGGGGCAGGAGCACGCAGATCCCAGGCCCCGTAGTTGGCCCGACTCTACTTCTTCGTAGCACGAACAGAGACAAATCTCATATAAATTTTATGCTGTTGCAGATGCAGAGGGTGTTATTATAGCTCATGTTTGTAGCGCTGGAGATTGAACCCGATCCCAAAGTAGCGTGCATCTGCTATTCTTCGAAGTTCGCTGCTGTGCCAGAATGATCTGAATTTGTTCTGGCTTGACATAGGTTCTGCTTCCCAGCAAGGACTTCCTTGTCATTCCTCGAAGTCGATTCTGGTTCGGTGATAATATGCTTGTTTATTGCATAGAAGGTATTTCCGAATCTAAGATCCTCAGCGGCATTTCGAGCCTGACGCTGATTCCAAACTAAGTTTTCACGCGCAAATCAAGAACTGCTAAAGCCAATGCCTCCCGTCGATGTCAACCGGCCAGGAAGCCAGCGACATCCTTCAATCCGACATCGAGAAGCCGGTCCTTAAACATGAGTTTGCTTGAACACAGCATCTAAGCTGCTGCCGGTGTAAGTAGCTTGAACAAGGTCGCACCAGAGGCTTGATTGATTGCAAAGGTGAGTTCGTGAAGTTGCACCTGCACAGACTTTTTGTTTTGTTCCAAGCTTGGGGCGGTGGAGGGCGCCGAAACCATCGGGTGCGACGCATGCGGCATTGCCGTGGCCTTCCCACGAGTGTTCAAAGATCAGCATCGTGTTCTCTCCACAGCTATGCGATTTTTGCAAGGTTTAAGCGCTTCGGTAAGTTTCGTTGAATCCAACACCTGCATTGGTGCAGCCGACTCGCTACCGCGATATAGCTATCAGGATCGTGGTCTCGCCACAGTTCTATGGAACTCTGCAGGAATGGGCCCTAGTACTTTATGCTAAATCTAACGGCCACATGTCGGCTTTCCAACGATGTTTGGGCATGCCTATAGCACCGCCAGAAGGTCGGCTACTATCCGGCTATCGAGCGAGCGTGAAATTATGTGCAGGCGAATGCCTCAAAAATTGCAGCCGCTCGCTCGCTCAACCCTGTTTCCTTGCTCCCTCCTAACGGCTAACGACCACCGCCATGTCACACTTGCCGGAGACTGACATGGAGATGCTGCGACGAGCAGGGCTGCCGGTGCGGGCAGTGCTCCCGTTCGCTCCCCGTGGCGAAAAAGAAGGCGCATCCCCCCCGGAGCTGCAGGATGCATTGCGCGTCAATGATCACTTGGCAGGTCCTGTATGAGCTCGTCCAAATGTGCAAGGCGGCTACATTGGACTACAGGAACCGGCTCGAGAAGTACAAGGTGAAGGCCGCCTCCCCAAAGGACGCTCGAGAGTCAAAGCTTCCGTCCCGGGCTAGTTTAGAAACAAGTCTCCGATCACGGGACAGGAACTGCGGGTGGATCTGGCGAGGTTCATGGGCCCGAGCGTGGCGGCGTGGCGCCCCATGTTCTGTGGAACCACGGGACGGCCATGAACCTCGTCTCTCAAAGCCTTCTCCTAGAGGCAAGCATCAGTCCGCGCTGGGGAATCTATTCCGGAAGTTTGACTTTTGCTCACCGGTGATGCCGCTGGCGGAGGCGGTGCGCACGTGCCCCAAGCCACCACCAGAACCACGGCCACCGCCTCTGACCACGAACGCTGTCGCCCATTTGATTCGCCTTGACGTGGTCATGGCCACGCAGGCCGGATTGAGCCAGGGTTTAGGGCTTAGGGTTAAGTTTTAGGATTTTGGGTTTAAGTTTTTGGGTTTCGGGTGTAGGGTTTAGGGTTTTAGGGTTTAGGCTATACGGTTGAGGTTTTTGGGTTTAGGGTTTAGGGTTTTAGGACTTTAGGGTTTTGGGTGTAGGGTTTAGGGTTTAGGTTTCAGGTTTTAGGTTTTAGGGTCTAGGGTTTAGGTTTCAGGGTCTAGGGTTGTTCGTTCGTGTTGCTTTTGTGCTTAAGGGGTGGGGGGGTGCTTTGCTAAAAGGGCTTCCAGAGGGGTTGATGGTTTAGGGGGCGTCTATATTAACCTGGGTTATAAACAGGGTTTACTGACTGGGAGTTTGTTTAGAGGTTTGAATGGTGCTTCGCTGGGTTTTGGTGCTTCGCTGGGTTTTGGGTCTTTGGAAGCCAGTTAGTTTCCTTAGAGCCCAAAGACCCCAAAGCCCCAAACCTAAGAGCTAAGTCCCAAAGCCCTCAGCCCCAAAGCCGTAAAGCGTTTTTAAGGCGCGGTTTTACGAGGGGTTGGGGCTCACCCAACAAAAACCATCATAGTAGGAACTCCCCCTAACAGCTACCGTTTGGCTTCAAAAATCGTGGTACCTTGCTTCCATGGGCCTTACTGTAAGGGGGGGTTGTCGTTGCTTGATTTGTTTCGGTGTTAAGTGGTTATGGTTTCCTCCCGAGTTCCGGGGTTGAAGGCTTAAAGTTCCGAGGTCGGAACGCTCTTCGCACAGCCCGAAGGGTCCTAAAGGTTTTTTGGGGAATACTCACCCAAACCAGAACAATAATTCCTATTATGGATGTT
This sequence comes from Symbiodinium necroappetens, assembly GCA_905231915.1. Taxonomy (NCBI): domain Eukaryota; class Dinophyceae; order Suessiales; family Symbiodiniaceae; genus Symbiodinium; species Symbiodinium necroappetens. The sequence continues at coordinate 3,506 of CAJNJA010012533.1, read as the reverse complement.
TTTGATATTTCGTATTATATAGGTACGTTGGACCCTCTGGGTGTTTGAAGGCGGCTTGGCCAACGGCCAAGCTTGGGAGACTTGTCGCGATTTCATTTTAGGGTGCTCACGGATCCTAAGATGAGGCTGGCAGTCTTGAGGGTTTCAACACCACGCAGGGCTGCGGGTTTAGCTATTTAGATTTGCTACTTGGGTTTCTGAGAATATGCTTCCAAGTCCTTATGGATTCTAAACATCTTGGCAGCCGACCCCTTTTTGCTCCCTCCGTGTAGAACCCTTGTAGTACCCGTATCGTCGCCCTTATAAAACCCTACAGGAACCTACAAAACCCAAGAGGACTGTATAAAAATCCTACAAACCCTGTGAAGCCAAACCCTGTGAAGCCTTAAGAATCCGATATTTCCCTGATCGTTTTTTGGATTAACCAACCTTAGGTCTAGGATTCTGACAGGGAGCCCCAAAAAGGCACTACGACGGAGACAAAAGGTACCATCTCTGTTCGCGCAAGGACTTTCTGCCGGTGTCGCTCTCCGACATCGCCGAGGACCGTCCTCTGAGGCAAGGAGTGGAGACCTGTTCTTTCTTTTTATGAAGTATGCTTTACAGTAGGGTTTAGGGTTTGGGGTTTAGGGTGATGTATGGTTTGCAGTAGGGGCCAAAACGTATTCTGTATAGGGAGTGTTACGGGGGGTTGCGGAAGGGCTATTTATAAGGTTTGTTACGCGGGTTTTGTAGGAGTGTAGATGAAGAAGGTGTAATATGAGAAAGTGTGGCGGTTGTCGGCTGCCCTCTTCGGGCGGAAGGATTTGAGATCCGGTCTTTTGGGGTTGGGGCTTGGCGGGCTTGGAGTCAACGCCGGAATAGAGCCTGGTCTGTTCCCCACACTGACAGCCGCACATTGCCTGCAGGGTGATTCATGTAGGGGTCACAATAGTTCGAATTAGAACTTGGCTGAAGGTTTGGGGTCGCAATAAGTCGAATTAGAACGGGGTTTAAGGTCGTTTAGAGTATAAGGAATAGGCCCCGAGGAGTATTGGCAACTGCTCAGGCTTCTGTCGTATGTTGGTCAACGCTGACTGTGGAAACTTACCGTGGGACCTACAGGAGCTTTTAACCCTAAACCTAAACCCTACACTCTAAGCCCTCAACCCTACACCCTAAACCCTGCACCCTAAACCCTAATTAATTTCAATCGTTGAACTTCCTGTCTTGCGCCGAGGGGACCAGGGGCTGCTTGAAGCTCTTCAGGATTTAGAGGTTGAGGCTCATGAGGGTTTAGGGTTTAGGGTAACCACCAACAGATGCTACAATCCATAACCGTAGCCGCATACCTCACACCTCTGAGCATTGAACATCTCGACCCTGATCGTTTAGGGTGTAAGGTTTAGGGTTTAGGGGAATTTCCACACCCCGCAGTCCTACACGCAGCTGTGGGGGACTTTCTATTTACATTCATGGTCTGATGCAGGTACCCATTTACAAAAAAGTTCCGCCGGGAAATCTGGAATTGCAGTAGTCCAAATCTCGCGACAGTAGACCCACACCTAAGACTCTAAACCCTGCAAGGGAGAAGTGGCACAAGCCGTAGATAAACTAGCAAGACACCTTAGCAATGCCCCGGACCGACACCCCCAGCCCTTTTGAAACAGCCGCCGCCTCTCAGAAGCCCCTGATGGCAACCCACCTTTAACCCTTAAGGCCTCGCGCCCCAAATCCTGAACCCTTGGATATCCGACCCAGAACCCTCAGCCAGAGCCACCAGTCTCTGAGAATCCTCCGAGATGTGTTTTGGAATGTCAGCTACCACAGGGACAAAGAATAGTTATTAATAGTATATGATCTATGTTTGTATGTATATGTATCTGTGTATATATAGATTATATAGAAGTGTAGACAGATAGATAGATAGATAGAGAGAGAGAGAGAGACGGTCAGTTACATTAGACAGTATGCTACCATGATTCTCGTTACTTACATGAATGACTTCCTTACAACCATTTGAAAAAACCTATACACTTCTTACTGGAGCCTTTTTGCATTGCTCATAGAGTCCTTGTCAAACCTTCGTAGACACCTGCACAGCATCCTGCAACGCCCGGTTAACACCCCAAGGGACCTCCCACATACAAACCAAACCTCTGAAAGCACCTGTACAAGACCTTATACAGCCCTCCGCATGGCCAGTGCAATCTTGTAAACGCGATGAAGCGGTAGAAAACCCTAAACCCTAAAAGCCTAAACCCTCGAAAACCCCCCAGCTTTGTGCTAGAGGCCTGCTCCTGAACCCACCGAGGCCTTGGAGATGTGTTGGGCGTTGAGGTTTTAGGGCTTGGGGTTTAGGGCTTTAGGGTTCAGGGTTTTCGCGTTTAGGGCTTATAAGGTTTCGGGTTTAGAGTTTAGGCGAGCGTGCTTCACAGTCTTTCAAGTTTTCAGCGCTTTAGGGGCTTGGGCTTCGTAAGGTTGCTCTCAACGCTTTATAGGTTCATGTTTTCAGGGGTTTTGAGGTCTTTAACGTCTTTATCGGGCTTCATAGGCTAATTGGGGGCATGGGAGTGTAGGGTTTGTAAGGGGTTTGAGGATTTAGGGTCGAGGGTGTCTGCCATGTCGAGAGTGACACATCGGCATGAGGGCTTGTGAGGGCTTTTCAAGGGTCTTGGAAAAAGGGGTGATTCGGGTTTTATCTAAGGTGTTAGACTTAGGTACGGCGAAGTCGATTAGAGTACTTATACCCCAGTGACTTTGCGAAAAGCATGTCTTTCCAGATGCATGAAGGAAGACATGACCCCTAGAAGGGCTTAAGGCTTCAAGTACCATTTAGGGAGTCATAGTATGCGGGTATGGGGCCCTTGGGCCCTTAAAGGCTGCGCCGCTTCATAGTGATTATAGGCCCCTCAATCGACCCCCGTAGGCAGCCTAGAGTCCTAAAGCCCCCTCTGCGTCCGAGTCTTCTGTGGTATCCTACTTGACTTCAAGTCGGGACCGTGGCATTGAACAAAGGCTTACTACAGCCCTAAGCACTAAACCATACGCCTAATTCCATAATCCTAAACTGGAAATCGAGGGCATTCTTTCCCGTCAAGGGATCCTCACATATTTGTGTCCTTCTCCAGCCAGAGGGCAGGAGACCAGAAGAAAAAACAACGGCAGCGCTGTCCGGCAATCGACGGTGGCCTCAACAAAAGGGAGCGTATGCGGGTTCTGGTCGACTCTGGTGAGAGGGAATCACGACTGGCAGTGGGTCAAGCTTACCCTGAAGATCAGCTCGGACAAGCTTTCCCCGTCGTCCTCAAGCCGTGTTGTCGGAGCCCTAACCTGAAGAGACCTGCCTGCAATGCCCGTCGGCTTCCGCCTGCCCAACCGCCGCCGTTTTCCTACACCCCTATACCCTAAACCCCTAAACCCCTAAACCCAAAGCCCCAAACCCCTAAACCCTAAACCCCCAAACCTCCAACCTCTAAACGCTAAACCCACGACTTACAGAAACCCTTATAGATCCCTTTAAGGAA
>CAJNJA010012532.1:0-13076 GCA_905231915.1 Symbiodinium necroappetens | reverse complement strand
GCCCAGCCCAAGCCCAGCCCAGCCAGCCCAACCTCAACCCAGCACAGCAGCCCAGCCCACCCCAGCCACCCAGCCCCAGCCCAGCCCCAGCCCCACCCCCAAACCCAGCAACCAGCCCCCCAGCCCCACCCCAGCCCCAGCCCCCAAGCCCAACCCCACAGCCCACCCAACCCCAAACCAAAGCCCCGTCCCAGCCCAGCCCCAACCCCACCTCCAGCCCCAGCCCCACCCCCCCCAACCCCAGCCCTTCGGCCCAGCCCCAGCCCCAGCCCCAGCCCAGCCCCAGCCCCCAACCCAGCCCAGGCCCAGCCCCACCCACAGCCCAGCCCCAGCCCAGCCAGCCCCACCCCCAGATTCACACCCAAACCCTTAACAATGTCTATAAACCCTAAGCCCTAAACCCTAAGCCCAACTTAAAAGATCCTAGCTTCCGGCATCCTGGGCTTTGCACGCAGGGCCCTATAATCCCTAAAGTTGGTTTTAGGGTCCATGGGTTTGTTTTAGGGGCTTAGGGTCTTGGGTTTAGGGTTTAGGGCTTAGGGTTTGGGGCTGAAGTGCTGTAGCCCTCCAGCATACAGCTGGCTCCCACGAAAGATCTTCCTGGGTCTATTGAAGTTAGGGTTTAGGGTTTAGGGTTTAGGGGTACCTTATCATTCAGGGGAAGCAAAAACGAGTTTCCTGCCATCCGATGTTATCTGAAGCTCCCTTAGGGGTTTCATTAAGGGGAGCGCATCCTGTGGACCACAGTCAGAACTCCCTTGATTTGGGTGCACAGGTGTTCACGCTCCACAGCTATGAATGTGCACCTGCCAGGAAGCAAAACCGGAGCTAAACTGCCTTCAACCCTGCAGTTGAGCTAATATTTGACACAAAGGGGTCCTAAACCCTAGCCTCCCCCCAGTTTTTGTCCGGTTAGGGTTTAGGGTTTAGGGTGTAGGGTTTAGGTTTTAGGGTACAGGGTTTAGGGTTTAGGGGTCCTAGGGTTCAACATGCTGAAGTGGAGGGCAAGAAACAGACCCAACAACGCCCCTTTTTCTGGTTGCCACCAAGCATCTGGGAACGGGAGTTGAAGGGTAGGGCGGGTAGGGAAGATAACCCTAAACCCTGAACCCGGAGCATTAAGGCCTAGATTTCAAACCGTATAAGAACCACCTAAATGCCGCCTGGCACCTTGACGGTCCCAGCACCCAATTCCCCAATTGCTCACCTACAATCTTAAACTCTTAAATCCCAGGCCCAATACATAAACTTAGGGTTTGGAGCCCTTCTGCTTTAGAATCATCGGCGGCTTGGGCTTTAGTCCTTAAGCCCTAAGGTCTAAGGCCTAAACCCTTAACCATAAAGTCCACACAAAAACAACACACCCTAAACCCTAAACCCTAAACCCTAAACCCTAAACACCAAACCCTAGGACCCCAAAACCCCGAAGGGGCATCCGCGTTGATAGGTCCGTGTCCTACTCCGATGCGCCCTCGAAAGAGGTGGAGCTGCCTGTGACGCTGCAGCCCCGCTCTCGGCGAACTGCAGGGTCTCTTTGGGTTTATAGGGCTTAGGGTTTAGGGTTTAGGGTTCAGGGCTTTAGGGTTTAGGGTTGAGCGTTTAGGGTTTAGGGTTGAGGGTTTAGGGTTTAGGGTTTCTTTGGGTTTAGGGCTTAGTTTTTTTTTTTTTTTTCCGGGCTGTACTGTAGGGTCTGCAGTGTCAGCCTCCGGGTTTCGGGCTGTTTGGGGGTTTAGGTTGAGGGTTTAGGGTTTAAGGCTTAGGGTTTGGAGGTTCGGGGTTTAGGCCCAAGGGTCAAGGGTGTCAATTTCAGATGTGCGTTGCTCTTTCTTTTAACGGGTGTCGCAAAACGCAAAGCCCCAAGTCCCAAGCCAACTACACAAGGCTGATGCCCTAAACCCCTACCCCCTAAACCTGTAAAAAACCCTAAGCCCTAAACCCCTAGATCCTGTATACGAAAGGAACCCCACAAAAGCTGTCTCGGCCTATTGGCTTGTGCAGGCCATACCCCCTCTGGGCAAAAGGTTCAACGAAAGCCATAGGCTCCACCCGACCTTCCAAAAACCTTTTAAGTAATGGATATACCTTAAATCATATTATGGACCCCTACTTTAACTTTAAGGTCTGTTCCTGAGTTGAAGGGGTGTTGGAAGGTCTGGGTGGCAATTACCGGACAAACTCAGCCCAATCGAACGAACCTAAACCCTGAACCCTGAGCCCTAAACCCTAAACCCCAAACCCTAAACCCTAAGCCCTAAACCCTAAACCCCAAACCCTAAAGCCTAGAGACCCCAAGCGAGTCCTATAGACTCGAAAGCCATAGCCTTGTTTCGCAAAGCGAAGGTGCTCGGAAGGAAGACGTTCAGACGGCAATTGCAGTAAGGCTCCCCTTCTGGGGTTCCTTCAAGGATTCTAGATGAGCAGTTCTCTAATCCCTTAAAGGGATCTATAAGGGTTTCTATAGGGTTTCTATAAGTTTACTATAAGGGTACTATAAGGATTCTACAAGGATAGTTCTCTAAATTAGGGTCCCTTTTGGGGTCCTTTTTCTAAGGGTGCCGCATCAAACTGGGGACCCAAAAAGGGACCCTACTTTGGAGAACTACCCATATGTAAGCGTTCATGTAACGCTTCCATAGCGGATAGGGCTCGGGGTTTGGGGGGGTTCAGAAGTTTTTGGGTTTAGGGTTCAGTTCAAAATCTCCATACGGCTCTTGTGTTGTTTTTTGACTCTCTTGGGGCCATGGTGTTTTTACAGCTTTACAGAAAACCGGAATGTTAGAGAAACCTGTATAGTTTCTAACAGGGTTTAGGGCTTAGGGTGTAGGGTTTAGGGTGGTCTCTTACCCAGCCAAGACATAGCTCGAAGACACGACGCACCAAACCGAGCAGTGAAGTAGTAGGGTTTAGGGGTTAGATTCCGGCGTTCGGGGTTGCCCTCGTAGTAGCCCTTGCAAAGACCTTAATAGCAGGCCGTAACTGGTCATGTTGTTGGTGGTGGTGCTGGGACCTCTGCTGCCAACTCCCAAAACCCTAAACCCTAAGCCCCAAACATCTTGCGGCAGACCAATTCGGCTCGCTCGCGGACAGTGACGGGGCAGCTGATGCAGTCGGCGAAGAGGGTTAGTGTCTTGGCTCCGTTTTGCGGGATGTAGGATTCAGGGGTCAAGGCCCACGAGGACGATGCCATGGGTGGCTTCCGGGGATTATTTACACATTCAGATGGTTTCTGAAAGCCTCTCGAAACTCGTCACTGTGAGTGTGCAAGATGGATTGCTAGGTGCTTGAATTTTTCTAACTGTAGGCCCCCGATTTGATGAAACCGCCTTCGATGAGGAGTAGACCACGGATCCCATGATCAATGTCCTTGCAAAAGCGAAGGGTTCACTACCTAGTCGCTAGTCATTCCACGAGGCTTTTTGTATTTTGTCCGGGCACATCATGTCTACTGCTGGTGCTAGTTATAGCAATCACGCGAATGCCGGGAAGCAAATTTTCCCTTGTCGACTGTTTTCCCTGAAATGCCGCGATGAAAGGAAAAGGCTGCCATGATTCTAGTTCTTTCCGAAGTTCCCCTTGAAACCCTCAATCGTGAAACTCGAAACCCCCACCCCCCAACCTCCGCCCGCTCCTAAACCCTAAATCTAAACGTGCGGCCATAATCTAAACTCCTGTGACTCGGATGATACATATATTCCTTGATCATCGTTTGCTATCAACATAGTGAATTCTACTCATGGTTTCAAACGAATGCTACAANNAAAAGACCTAGAATATGGAATGACGGAAACCGATTCAGTGCAAGTTGGTTTAGAGCTGAATGCATTTACAAGCGTTTCATCATCCTTCTATTTCGAGAGTGATTGTCGCTTTTAAAACACGAGAAAAAACACTGTGAATATGGGGCCCCCAGGGCGTTCCACCCTCCAAAAAGGAACCCTAAACCCTAAACCCTAAATCTAAAACCCCCAAGTCGTAAGACCCTATGTCCCGCCAATGTGTTTGTGGAGCGAGCTTGGGAGTCCTTGTCCTTGTAGTGTCTGTGTTTCTGCAACAGCAACAAGAACTACTACTGCTGCTACTACTACTACTACTGCTGCTGCTACTCCTACTGCTACTGCTACTTCTACTGCTACTTCTACTTCTCTACTTCTCTTCTTCTCTTCTTCTCTTCTTCTCTTCTTCTCTTCTTCTCTTTCTCTTCTTCTCTACTTCTCTACTTCTCTACTTCTCTACTTATCTACTTATCTACTTCTACTTCTACGTCTACATCTACTACCACCACTACCGACACCACTTCTGTTGTCATATTTGCGTTTGTTATCAATACTACTGCGGGTAGCATTTATGTTAGTACGGTTATCACGTTTGCTGGAAGAACAATTACTATGGTTAGGATCGGCAGTACAATTATGATCGGTGTTCATGTTATCACTACGTTGGTTATGTACTCGTCTTCGCTTTTTTCTACGGGTTTCATGCTAGAGTTTACGTTTATTACGTTTTAGCAACTTAGGGTTGCCGGTAATCTGACTATGCCAACTAACTCCCGAGCTTAAACACAGGATCCGCAATCGAGTCAAGTCAATAAATCGGCGCCCTGTCAACCCGAAACTCTGCACCAGAACTCGGTTTGAAGTGCTTGTCCGTGCGAGGTTCCGACTTAGCAGACCGAGCGCAAACGGTGCTCGGATGTTACAAATCAGGGGCGGGGAGTACTAGATGAGGAGCTTAGTCTTTAGGCTTTAGGGTTTAGGGCTTGTGGTTTTGGGTCTAGGGTTTGAGGAGCAGCCTTTGGGGTTTAGGGTTTAGGGCTTGGGGTCTAGGGTTTACGGTGTGAGGAGCCTAGGCTTTAGTGTTGAGGGTCTGCTGCGGGTTAGGGTTGAAGACAGATTAGCAAGGTGGTTGTGTGACATGGATTGCCACAAGCTTTACTATGAGGTTTCTCACAGGCCTAATAATCCCTAAGCTTTCAACCCTAGCTTTTACAGTGGAGTTTTGAGGATTGTCGTTTTGGGACCCTTTGATAAGGGTCCCGAGCGTGAGGCCTTCAATCGGAATTAAGGGCGTGCTCCGGATTCATAAGGATCATTAGGGTCCATGTGCCAATCTAGCATATGCTTAGGCCTTAAGTGGGTCCCCACGATGTACATGAGGGACCAACGTCTGTATACTGAGCCTTAAACCCCTACTGTTCTATATCGGCACATCTGAAAGCACAAATGGCAAGCCAGAGCTTCGTGCCCGAGGACTTTTAACAACCCCGACCCTACACGACCCTAAACCCTAAGCCGTGGTAACACTTCTGGTGGACAAACTCCTAGGAGTTTGTCCGCTAGCAGTGTTACCACGGCTTAGGGTGTAGGGGCGTTGGACTACAGTATTCCTGATTCCGTCCATCAGCATTAATGCGATGTTTCACAGTGCAAGCCGACTGGGGCGGGGGAGTTTCGTGATCGTGCGAGAGCGAAAGCGCAGCGCACTACACCTTTCAAGAAACAGAGCCCCAATATAGAAGCTTGAATCATCAGTAGTGCTTTCCCTCATGCCCTAGACCCTAAACTTCCCTAAACCCTAAAAACTAAACCCTAAACCCTATTCATTCCGCAACATGTCCTACACCCTGTTCTATCGAGGCGTTCGATTCTGAAGAAGATGGGAGGCATTTCGAGCTGCGGAAGGACCCTTATTGTAGCAGCAAGAGGGTTTTGTCTTGGTGTTAGGGTTCTCGAAGAGTGGGGGTTTCACGACTTTTTCGGACATTAGATTATGAAATTACTCTTACGATTATTACAAGAATCCTTGTTTCTAATTTTGATAGTATGATTGTTATTGTTTTTGTAACTATGACTCAATTATTGGGGTTGAGGTAAATCACCCCGACCGCCCCCTACAGCAACAGTGAACCAGAAGGGATTAGTGTGGGTTCGGCGTCACTAGGGTCCGTTTGGCTTATCTTCAACCGCATACAAAAGAAGTTCAGCGATTGTTCTGACTTCACTGACTTTGGTAACCCTCAACCCTAAACCCTCAACCCTAAACCCTCAACCCTCAACCCTAAACCCTCAACCCTCAACCCTCAACCCTAAACCCTCAACCCTAAACCCTAAACCTTCAACCCCAAGCAATAGCATTTTGGTTGACGAATTCAGACTTCAGAGTCCTTTGTTGGAGGTCCTTGTGTTGAAGATGCTGCGGTTTAAAGGCTTGATGGGCTCCTTTCAGACCCATGAAATATCAAAGTTCATACCTTCAGTACCCTGACCGAGGCCTCTGGGAGGATGTAGAAAGTATAGTAGTAGAGGGTAAGATACAGGCTTGAATACTTGCTGATATTCATCCTCAGGCATCCTTGTTACACTGATACGGTAAAGGAGCACAGAACCCTATTCGAATTTATTGTGGCCCCGTAATTGGGTAGTTCTCTAAATTAGGCTCCCTTTTGTTGGTCCCACATATAGTACGGCACCCTTATAAAAAGAACCCTAAAAGGGACCCTGATTTAGACAACTACCCTATATTACAGACGTCAGGAGTCTGGGGCACTCCTTACTTTTATTGATGCCCCGAGATTGAACCACCTCTTTGTGAGCCCCTGTAACCCCCCTACATTCAAGGGCTTGTGGAGTTCATTGGAAGCCTACGTAATGACCAATATTACTTAGGGTTCCTTACAAAGGAGCCCGAAACCCAGATCCGATTATCAAGTGGCCTACAGCAGTTCGTAGTCCCTCTACCCTAAACCCTAATACCCGGGTTGGAGTGGGTGTTGCAGAGGTGTCCCAAAGGCTCCATGTGCCCGCATAGTATATACTTAGGCCTTACAGGGGTTCCTATATTATATAGGTACTTTGCAGCTTATGTGTATACTATACTATGCACATGGAGCTGATGCCCTCAACCCTTAAAGGAACCCTAAAAGGAGCCCTTCATAGGAACCCTCTATAGGAAGCCTTCGTAGGAGCCTTTACGGTACATGGAGCCTTAGGGTGTGGGGTTTCGGGAATTGGGGATCTGCGTTTTGGAGTTCAAGGCACCAAGGCCAGCATTCTTAGGGCTGCTTGGGGGTTTAGGGTTTAGCGTTTCGGGGCATAGTTTGGCACCAGGAGTTCGATCTTGACAACCAAAAGCTGCTGCCCGACTGCACGAGCTAGAAACATGTCGTACGATTTCTATTGAGTTGGGGGTGTGGTGTTTAGGCGTGACAGGGGATGTCGATGCTTTAAGTGTGCTGTTGCTTCTGCATGTGTCCTTGCAGTGAAACCAACCATGAGAGCCCCATTTTGGTGTCAGGGGTATATTTGTATCCATTCTTAACAGAGCACTCAGCTGCTCGTGGAGCTTAGGGTTGATAGATCCTCAGTGCAACCCGCATCCCCGGAATCCTAAACTGTAAGCCCCGTTTGAGTTTGAGTAGACATGATGGTGAAGAAAGATGGCCTGGTAGGCATACAGCTGCAACCATGGCTGGCAGAGAATCGCAGGCTTTGTGATTCATTCTTGCCCTGGTTGCAGTCAGCTTGCTTTGGCGGAAGCTCTGTGCTGAGATAGAGCTGCGCAGCTGCAAAAGACACCATCCCTGGCATGAGCTGAGCCAGCGCACCTTTACAGTTTAGGGTTTAGGGGTTCCTTGTAGGGGGTTTAGGGTTTAGGGGGTTCCTTGTAGGGAGTTTAGTAGGGTTTAGGGGTTGCTTTTAGGCTTCGGGGTTGAGAGTTTAGGGTATTAGGGCTGCAAGCTCAGATCTTCCGAGGCATGAAGGGGCAGCGCGTTGGCGAAGACCATAAGCTCACGCCTTCAGGATTTGATGTGCGACCCGAAATCCTCAACCCTAAACCCTGAACCCGAGATTCTAAAGGAACCCTTATTGAACCCAGTAATGGGCCGAACTGCCCCCAAGTATAACCCAATATACTTCCAAGAGCAAATGTTATCCTGACCTCTGCACGGTTAGGAGGCCACTTTTCAATAGACCTCTTGTCTGTAAGGGGTTTTTGCTATGGAATCCCTCGCCAATGCTGTTAAGGGAGGGAGCCATTGATCAGGGGCCGACGTTCCGCCCTCGGCTTCACCCTAAACCCTAAAGCTCTAAGTCCTGAGACCCTAAATCCTAAACCCTAGGACCCTAAAGCCCTAAAGCCCTCAGGCCTAAACCCTAAGACCCCAAGACCTTAAACTTAAGACCCTAGGACCCTAGGACCCTAAGACCCTAAGACCCTAAGACCTTAGAACCCTAAGACCCTAAAGCCCTAAAGTTTCTCTAAAGCCCTGGAGCCCTCAACCCTAAAAGCTGTCAGCAGCGCCGAGGTTGAAATTGAAGAAGGAACCTGTACAAGGAACCCCTAAACTCCTAAACCCTAAACCCCCCTACAAGGAACCCCTAAACCCCAACCCCTCTACAAGGAACCCCTAAACCCGAAACCCTAAGCCCAAAAAACCCCTAAGCTCCTAAACCCTAAATCCTCTACAAGGAAGCCCTAAACTCCTAGACCCTAAACCCCATACAAGGAACCCCTAAGCTCCTAAACCCTTTACAAGGAACCCCCTCAACTCCTAAACCCTAAACCCTATCAAGCCCTCTAAGAGAGCCCTAAACTCCTAAACCCTAAACCCTAAAACCCCTACAAGGAAGCCCCTAAACTCCTAAACTCCTAAACCCTATGAAGCCCTACGAAGAGAGCCCTTCTTTTGAGGTTGAAGCTGAAGAAGAAGCAGCTCCTGTCGCCGGGGAAGCAAGGCCAGCCGACCTCAAGTGGCCTTTTTGGGAGCCCCTTACAAAGGGTACCTTTTAAGGAACTCCTAAAAAGGGGGACCTTTAGGGTTCCTTTAAGGGAACCCCCAAAAAGGGGCCTTTAAGGAACCCTAAGAGGAGCCATTAAGGAACCCTAAAGAGGCGACAAGTTTTGAAAGAGCCCTCATCTAGAGAACTAGCTGCTCGGGTTCAGGGTCTCAGCTTTTGGTGTTGAGGTTTAAGGCTCAAGGTTGAGGGTTCAGGGGTTTAGGGTTTGGGGTTTAGGGTTTAGGGTTTAGGGTTTGGGGTTTATTTAAGGTTGAGGGCTTGGGGGTTTAGGGTTTAACGTTTAAGGTTTACTGTGTTGCTGCCTTCTCTGGCGCCCGTGTTTCGATGTAGAAGGCCCAAGATGCATCGACTAAGTTAGGAAGCCTAGCCCAGCCACCCAAGCCCCGATAACCCCTACCTGCAGTTACTGCACCCATAACCTCTAAACTCTAAACCCTATACCCTAAGCCCTGAACCCTATACCCTAAACCTTAAACCCTATACCCTAACCCTAACCCTAAACCCTAAAACCCTGGCCCATCAGCCATTCAGACCCTGGGAATGGCAAATACCCAAAGCCCGGGGTGTTCAGTCTCCTCCAGCCTCTGCACCCAAGTGCTCCATGTAAGACTTTCCGAAAATTAGGGTACCTTATTTTGGGGTCCTTATAATAAGGATCCTATTACTTAGGGTACTATATCAGGGTCCGCTATTTTCGGAAACCCCTAAACCCTCCATGTAAGCTGGCTTTGCATTTTGGGGTTCAGGCAGAACGAGGTACTGCTGGGCTCAAGTAATCACCAATACTGAATTTGGGATTCCTGATTATAACTGTAGTATAACTATAGTATAACGTGCCCCCAAACCCCAGTCCAAATATTAAGGCCCCCCCATACTATGGTCCAGATGCATTCGGGTGAAGGGTTCGAACTTTTTTGGGTTTGGGAAGCTGCCTTGCTGGCGGGTGGGCGGGCTTAGGCTGCTTAGGGCTTTGGGTTTAGGGCCTAGGGGCCTAGGTTTAGGGTTTCGGTTATCGGGATTGGAGTGTCGGCAACAGGGGTGAAGGGCCACTGCTTGATCAACTAGACTCGTTGTTGCAACCTGTTACAGCTTCAGTTTAGCAGCCCTCATTGCCTTTCCCGGTAAAGCTGCCAAGTAAACCCCAATCCCTAAACCTTAACCCCCCCCCAAAAAAAAAATCGCTATACAGCATGTGTCCAAAGGTCTGCTTGACGGCACGCAGACCGATCAGCTGGAAGATCGGCCCGAACGGAAGTTCTTCCACCAGGGGCAGGTCGGGTTTGTCTCTGTGGAGTAAGGTTTGGGGTCTCGGGTTTAGGGTTCATGGTTTAGGATGTTGGTCAGTGTATGTAGGCCTTATCAAAGGACTAAAGGAGAGACCCTTAAAGGGACCCTTGGGGTTATATAGGGGCTTTGTGAGACTACACAAGGGGGATATAATGGTTATATCGGGTATTAGGATTAGGGGTCCCTTCTAGGGGTCCCTCCTATTGCCCCTTAACCTTATGTATCAGGTTCATAATTTGGGATTGTGGGAGTGAAGTTTTTGGCTTGTTATTAGGGGGGCACAGGGTCCTTGGAGCAGTCCCGCTTGAAAAGACGTGCACGCCGCCTAGGCTTCTTGTTGGAGACTTGTGTTACACATGATATTGTATCATGTTGCATTATGCTACTACATGCTATCAAGTTGCTTTCGGTTATTTCATGTTATATGATGTCATATCATGTTTCAAATTATGTTATATTGAATATTGTATGGTGTGATCTCATATTATATCAAATCATATCATACTCTAGTCTATAGAACTCAGTTTTAGCGTTGTCGTGCTGGCTTGGCTTCCCTTTGTCGCTCAGTCCCGTGGATTCACCGGTCCAGCTGAAGAAAAGCTCCAAGGATTTTGGGGGCAGGGAGCCAGAGAAGTCGGTGAGTGCCTTCCCGTGCACCTGGCAAGAACTCAGGACCTGTAGCAGTTTCCGTGATGGTAGGGGCGAGGACATGCACAACTGAACGGCAAAAGCTAAGCTTTGTCTGGAAAGGCTTATGCAGCGGACGTTCTGGTTGGGCTTAGGGTTTAGGGTTCAGGGTTTAGGGGTTTAGGGGTTTAGGGGTTTAGGGTTTAGGGTAGCGCTCACCTCACATCCAGGACAAGCCAAGTCAGGGTTAGCTGGTTAGCCGAGTCACGAACAAATCCAGGACGAGCAACATAGTCAATAGTCTCGTTTGCGCAGAGTAGGGCACTTACAGTAATGTCCTCCAGATCGAAATTTCGAGCATCCCGGGTGGAAAATTTCAGGGTTTCGATCCTAAACTCCTGAACCACAAAGCAAGCCTGAAGCTTCTGGAGCTCTGACTTCGGGGTGCCCAGCTCTAACTCTAAGTCAAGCTCTCGGGCTGAAAGAGAACCGCCCAATACAGGGGCCTGGATTTTTTAGAGTAGGTTTTCGGGGCATCTTATACTATAATTTAATAAGGAGCCGCAGAACCCATTCTAACGATTAAGGCCCCTAAATCCGACAGGTGTCAAAGCAGTCAAAACCATGGAATGATCAAGGCTGAACGAGAGGGCAAGCCCTGCGACGAACGGACCCAAAGGCCCCACCTCGAGATACCCAAACGCTTGGTTTAGGTTTTAGGGTTTAGGGTCCAGGGTTTAGGGTTTAGGGTCTAGGGTCCAGGGATTGGGGTTTAGGGTCTAGGGTTTAGGGTCTCGGGTTTAGCGTCGAGGCCAGAGAGTTGGAACATCACGATCATGCCCTTAAGGAAAGGCCAAAGGGATCCCAGCAGAATGCTAAGCCCCATGTTCCAATTTTTTGTGTTTCACTATATAGACCCTAACCCCTAAATTTGGAGCGCAAGCGACAGAAAAGTCCTATAAAAAAAGTGAAAAAACCTACATTTGCGGCTCAGGATCCCAAAGTCTCACCCCGGAATCTTCAGACTTTTCGCCACCTGGACGTGGGTAGTTCTCTAAATTAGGGTCCCGCTTCAGGAACCCAAAAAGCCCCTGTAAGGAACCCTAATTTAGAGAGAGAGAGAGAGAGAGGCTGTGCCACGTATCATACTCACGCCAGGCATCAGGCTTAAAGCAGGCGTGGTTTGGATTCTTGCATTTCGAAAGCATGCGCTGATGAAACATCTGCGTTGTTTCGCAGAGACCTTCAATCAGTCTTTCGGATCTTGCAACTGCCAGGCGGTGGAAAAAGAAAGTCGCCAATCTGCAGAGAAGGGTGCTCACATCCACTTCTTCAGGGTCAATTTCAGTGTTCCTTCGTGCTCTTTTGAAAGCCCTCAAAGCCTAAACCCTAATCCCTAAACCCCGGAAGGAGATACAACATCTGATGTCGGAGGCCTTGTCGTTTCCAAAGCTTTCAGAGTTTAAAAGAAGCCCTACACCCAGACCTTCCAAAATCCCTGAATTAAGGAACATACCTCAATTTACTGTAGGATCCGCAATATGATTTAAGGTATGTTCGTTTAAGGGATATCGGAAGGTCTGGGCATTCTAGGGTGCAATGCTCAGGGTTTAGGTAAGGAAGGGTCCTAGACCAGTTGTTCTACTGGCTTAGCCTATGAGCCACAGAATTTAGGTTTTGAGGTTGAGGGTCATCGCCAAGAGACCTGCAGAGGTGTTCCAAAAAAAAAAATGCCACTCCGAAGGTAAGGGCCTCGAAATTAGGCACCCCTGGTTCGTTTACGGAGCCCTCATGTCGGCCGGGGGATTCAGCCTTTCAATTGAAATGCTCCAAGCTTGCGAGCAGGTGTGTACTTCGCTCTTGCAGTTTTAGGGTTTTCTGTTGCAGTTAAACAGCATCTACCTGCCTACATACCTGCCTACCGCAACAGCCTGATTTTCCAGTCTGCTGCGTCGATATGTAGGAGCCATCAAAGTGCAGAGCAGAAACGGTTGAAGGGCATACATGTACAGGGGGGTACGATTCTATGTGTTCTTTACTTTCTGATGGCCCGCAGTTTTCTTATGCAGTAACTTCTTGATCTGTTTAAACTCAAGGGTCAGGGACTGTGTTCCTAGGTTGCAAGCAGGGTTTTCAAGTGCAGCTCATGAAATACCCCAGACCCTCCCTCCTATCCTAGGAGCCTTCTACAAGCCCCCCTAAACCCTCTTGCTGCTATGCTTCACTTCTAAACGCCGAAACCGATACCCTTCTCCAGGCCCTAGAGACCCTCAAGGAACCCCGAAGAGGAGTGCGGATTCAATCCTGACATCAAGCCGTTTTGGAACACCAAGATGAACTCTAAACCCTATAATTCCTACACCCTAA
>CAJNJA010012531.1:15198-37823 GCA_905231915.1 Symbiodinium necroappetens | reverse complement strand
TAAGCCCCTAAACCCTAAACCGCATAAGTAGAGTAGGACTGGGATCTCGGCTGCTTCTTCAGTCGGGGAGGCGCTTCTTTGCCAGCTGCGACCTCGACATGTCGTGCACAGCTTTAGGGTTTAGGGTTTAGGGTTTAAGGGTTTAGGGTTTAGGGTTTTAGGGTTTAGGGTAGTATTGACTTGTGTATGTATGCAGCAAGGTCTTGTAGATCGCTCGAGGATTTGGGTGGATCTTATATACCGTTTTATCGGGTCTGGGGCTTCGGCTTTGGGAGGATAGTATGGGCTTTGTTCCTTTTTCATCATGACCATAATGGGTGCAAACCTGCAAGGTGAAACCAGTAGCTGTGCACAACACCACGAGTAAGACATGTCTAGCAGCAGCTATAACAACACTATGGCATACTGGTAATGAAGATTGCGAGGCAGCAGCAAGCGCAGCTGCTGCAGCAGCTAGCAGCAGCACCAGCACCAGCAGCAGTACCGGCACAGGCACCAGCACCAGCAAAAGCAGCAGCTGCAGAAGCAGCAACAGCAGCAGCAACAACAACAACAGCAGCAATGATAGTATTAATGAATATCAATAAGAACCGATTGCATCAATTGCGCCCAATGACCGTACCAATGTCCACAAATAAAAATGCGCCTTGATCCCGTGCGAGAAGCTAGCGGTGGACTTGGTTGACCTTCCATGCAGTCGGATGCAACTGGTACAGTAGCGTCGAACAGGGACGTGGCGTATCTGTCACGCCGGATATGCAACATCATTGGTCGCGATGCAGATTCCTGACTCTCTTATGGCCACGCCCCACACCGTTGCTAAACACGCAGCTACTAAACATGTGACCGTCTTCCTTCCATCACTTCCATCGTGGCCCTGGATGCCCTGGAACGAAACAGAGGCTCGGATCACCGGATCAGCGAAAACTAGAAGCGCCCTCCACAAGCTCGGGCGCGAGGGCTAAGTTGGGTTTGGGGGTCTCAAGCTTCGACCGGTGAGCACATCATCCGACCAGCCTGGACAGCTTCTTGTGCTTCTTCATGACCTGCACCACGAATAACTGCTCCCTCTTCTACGTTGTCCCACAACACAACCTACGCCTACGACTGTGGCCCAAGTATGCCCAAATCTAAACTCGTTCTCGCAACCCTCAGGCGGCAACAGAACTTTTTTGCATCAGAAAACCCCGAAACTAAAACCCAAAACCTAATCTGGGTAGACTTAAGCTGCGGGGTTGGGGTTTAGGGTCTACAGGGTATAGGGATTAGGGCTATTAGGGTAGAGCATAGGGTTTGCAGTGGTGCGCTGGTAGGTTTCAGGGCTGTATGCATGGTTATACATTGCCACAGAAAGGCTAAAGTGTTTATAGACTGCCTGAGAAAATGGAGTTGTTGCCTGGTGCTATTGGGCTCCGGGCTTTCTATCACTTCATTCCAGGTCCGTGAAGAGTGTCGCGACTGCTCTTCTTGCCTGCTTCGATGCAGAAGCCAAGGCGTTCAAGCCCCTCGGAATGCTCATGGCCCTAAAACCTGATCTCTGAAGCGCTGGCAACATCGTGACATAGCACTGTAAAGTATGACTGATGAAACTTCGGGCCTCAACTGACACTTCTCGTCCAAGAGCTCCTAGCTACAAGCCCTCACCCTCTGGTACCTTCGAGAATATAGCCAGATAAAGCTAGGTAAGTGGAACTTACGTAATTTATAGCGACAACCAGAAAACGGTGGAACATAAACCCGAAGACCCCTCAAATAGCTTTGGGAGTGTCCGGGAAGTTCGTACTTAATGTAGGGACCTTAATTAATGATTAGAATAGGGGTTTTGGGGGTTTTCCGACTTTTGTTATGACAAGGAGCCCCCAAAACAGTAGTAAAGGCAAGCAGTAAGGCCGCTATATTGCTTATGGGTCCCTCCTAACAGCTACAGTGCCCGTTGGGGTTCGACTCTTGTGTTTGCGGCTCCACGGGCTTTTGTAGAGTCTACAGATTGATCCTCTAAGACGTTAGGGCTGTCCCAAGTGCCTATATTGGCCTATCTAGTCGAACGCAGGGTCTGTATAGTAGGAACCGTTATTATGATCTAGGAAAGCATCCTCCATAACAATACCTAGGACCTTGTGGGGTTTAGGAACCCAAGAGGCTGTGGTCGAGATGCTAGCACAGCGGTTTTCGGACCATCAATCAAGAAACTTATCCGTGGTCTCTTAATAGCTCATGGCGACACTGCGTGGGTCACCACATGAACCACACGTCACGCAAACTTAAAAGTAGCACGCAAGATTAAATGCCCCTTGAGGGGCCTTGCCTTCATCATCAGAATAGGGGCTTTTGTCTTCGGATTCGTGATTATGTAAATATAGGTATAATCAAGAAGCCTAATAAGAACGATTTATAGTATACTAATTATTCCGAGCCCTATATTCAACCCGCTGGAGCCTTTCCATTCCGGCCAGCAGCCACATGGCGAGAGACAGCCATGGTGGAAGGAATAGATTAGCGGTAAACGGTAGTCCCCAAACCGCCAGAAGAGAAGGCAATGGTCAATAGTCCAACCGGATGGAGCATTGCATTCTGGGAAATGATCTTGAGGAAAGAGTGAAGCTGTTCAAGTGAGTTGCGCGATTCCCGGGTTAGGGTGTCGAGATTCGCGGTTCTTTCGCTGGCATCCAGACTTCTGGATGGCTCTACTTGCTCGTAACGTATGGTGAAAACCGCAAATGATCGAGCCATTCGCCGGCCCAGCATCGTCAAAACTTCCGCGGTTCAACCTCTGTCACTTCGCGAATGGGGGACACCCTACCCTGCTCATGATGATTACCCGATTACCCGTGCTGAATGTGCTTTGACTCATGTTTTGCTGCCATGGAGAAGATGGGTGCAAGATGATGGAAGCAACATTACGGCTGTTCAACTACCCCTTATTGTATTACGACACTTCCTATGTCGTGAAGGCAAGGAAGCGATACATACAAATTAAAGACTACCTTCGTTACTGGCATTGCCCAACCAACCCAGCTGCCTAAGGCCGAAACTCACTTGCGCCCTCCGGCGCCGTACAGCTTATAGCTTATCATGATCCCTTGCTCGCGCTGACGTAGGCTTTTTGAAGTAGTCACGGCCTTCTCTTCTGCACTATCTTGGCTGCAGTCCCAAGATACCCTTCGCACCACATGCTTCAGAAGCATTCCTGCTTAATGTTCTTTGAAAATACTAGTCCAAATTGTCCTATTTAGCCCTGAGGACTCCACATAACCATAAAGTAGATAGCGCATTTAAGCCTCTTCTGCAGCCTCTTTTTCGCAGGCCGCATGGTGTCAGGGTCATTGGGCAGCGCAGGCATTATTTGAGAACCCTGGGAAAAATGCGGATGTCAGAAGTTATGGGTCCGGTCTTCAGGATCTGTACAATGCTCAGAGGAACAAGACTCTTCCCTCCTAGTCTCTATATATGAAGGTAGTATAACCACAGGTCTTGTGGTGCTGCCAAGAGCCGCGCTTAGCAGTTTCCATGTGGAGTTTGCGGCTTCCACACTTTCAAGCACAGGGCGTTCGGGTCTTTGGGGCTAGGGTTCTTAGCCTGAGGATGTATGATTTCACCACCCATCTATACCTGCATTCCTTTGCTGGTGCCGTGCTCAGGAGTGGCAGTCCTGAAGCAAAGGTGGCTGAGTTTTAGTGGGGCTTCTTGATAACTACAAAGGAAACTACTGCGGCCGATATGCTATCTCTACCACACCCCAAAGCCAAAACCCTAACCCCCGTGTAGAAACCAGTAAGGAACCCCTCATACAAGCCTCTGAGGAACACTTACAGCTACCCTAAACCAGTTCGGAGGAACCTAACTCTGTATTTATAAGAAGTGATCCACCTTTCGGAGGGGGTCCTCGGCTGGTGCGACGTCGCCAAGGCCAGCTTCCTTGAAATTCGGGAGGTTCAGGGAAGTTCAGGGACTGTGTTTTTGTCTGAGGTTTGGGGTTTAGGGTCTTAGTCTTAGTGTTCATAAGGTGCCGAAGCTTGCAGAAAAAAGCAGCTTGAAGTGGAACTTGTCTCTAAGGCATGGAAAGTACGTTTAGGGGATATGTCGGGTTGAGGGAATGATGGCTTGGGTCTAGGAATTATCGTCTGATTTCGGGCATCCTGTTTGCAGTTGGAGCCTTGCCCCTGACAGCAACTCTCGCTCTCTCGCTCTGTCGCTCTGTCGCTCTCTCGTTCTCGCTCTCTCGCTCTCGCTCGCTCTCTCGCTCGCTCTTTCTCCCTCCCAGGCATTCGAAACGTCAAGCCTGAGACACCCTATCCTCTAAACCCTACATCCGCCTGGAGCCGTCGAAACAGCTTAGCGACTCAAGAGCTATGTGGTTAGGGCTTAGGGCTCATAAAGAGTTTAACTGGGAGTTTTTGTGAGAAAGAGCTTGGCTTTTCAAGAAGTGGGGGACGTTCCTGTACCTACCCTCATTCCTCGGGAATTTCTCTACAAGGACTCCACCAGACAAATGTTGGGTTTCGCTGAGAACAACTCACCCGGCTCCGAGGAAACCTCAAGCAAGCGCTAACCCTCTAAACCCTAAATCCTGCAACCCGCAAACCCCAAAACCCTAAACCCCTAAACCGGAAACCCTAAACCCCAAAAGCCTAAACCCTCAACCCCCACAACCCAAAACCCTCAAGCCCCACGCCCTCATCACAACGAGTGCATGCCAACGTGCAGGGAGCCTTCGCAGCGGTCTGCGCTGCCAGAGCTACCTTTCCGAGCCTCGGTCGGTAGGATACTCAGAAGTCTTAGGACACAGGTTCTATGTGATTTTATGATTTTAGGGTTTAGGGTTTTGGGGTTTGGGGGTTTTATGATTTTATGGCATCTGTAACTAAGAGCTGTCATGATTCTTAGCATTGTCACTGTGTGAGAAGGCTTCTAAGGTGTCTATACGGTGTTACCGCACTATACGGGTCAAAAGGTGTGTATCGTTTAGGATTTTTGTACCGGGCGAGGGATATTTCGAATTGGGGCACTACCAGCACCACTACAGAGGGGAACTTATTCTTACGATTACTCAGGCCTCTGTAGTAACTTACCTACAGTCTCCATTGTAGTTACCGTTCCTTCTTTTGGTTTAACCAGTTTCATATTAAGGATCCTAAAAGGTAACCCCGAGAAGGAACTACAGTGGAGACTCTAGGTACCCAAAGGGTCCAAGTATTAGTATAGTATATACTTTGGGGGCCCAAACACCTACGAAGGACCTACTATAATGGTACTTGGACCCTTTGGGGTAGTAATGCTCCTTAATATTAAGATTTAAGGTATATTCCTTAATTAAGGGGCCCCTTGGGCTCTCTAGTAATGCTGACATCCATCCGCAGAGCCTGGGGACCTGGCGCCATGAAGCTGCTTCGAGCTGCCTCCCCAGACCCAGCCATCTCGGAGTCGTACGTCACGGCCTTGCAGTACCTGTGTTCAGGGTTTAGGGTTTAGGGTTTAGGGATTAGGGTTTAGGGATGTGTTTCTCCTCGGCACATTTACGATACCGACTTCTACCCTAAACCCTAAATCCGAAATCGCAGCATAAAGTAGAGCAGCAGACAAGGACTCAGTGGAGGAACGACCGTCTCCGAGCAAAGAGCTCCTGCTCTGAGGATCTGGGGATCAAGATGAAGGCTTGTGAATACATCTGTATATATATATATACAAATAAATAACAAATAAAAATGTGTATATATATACACACATTTTAATATATATGTATGTATGCATATGTGCATGTACTAACTTGTCTTTCTTCATTGGAGGAACAAACCCTATAAGCCTAACGGTCAGAGACTCGAAGAATGCAGGACAGCTGAACCACTGCTATCAGCTCTTTCCTGTGTACACAATTCAATCAGGGATCGCCTTGTCAAAGTTAGTTTCTCGGATGAAAGGAGTTTCAGGTCCTTCGATCGTCTGAAGCTACAAGCCATGCGGCGGTTTCATAAACCGGCGTACCTGGTTTAGGGGTCCATATAATCAGATCTTGCGTCTGCGACCCCCTAAACCCCAAACCCTAAACCCTACCTTCTTATTCTCTGAACCTCCAATGCTCCTGGTTCCAGGCTTAGGGTTCTATTCACCTGGTGTAACGAGGCATGGGATAGGGTTTTGGGCTTTGGGCTTAGGCTTTATAAGGGTTTAAGGTATAAGGAGTGCCTTCAGCCTCAAACACGGATTGTAGCCGTGAGAGCACGTGTGTACATAAGTAAGTGAACAAATAGCAACTGCATAAACCATCTGTTTATGTATAATATATATGTAGGTTCAACCACCCGTTTATATATATATATATATATACATACATATGTAGGTTCAAGTAACGCAAGGACCTACATACAGCGTGTGCATGTGTGTGTGTGTGTCGGCAAGACCAGTCCGCTCGCACAAGCAACAGACAAACAACCTGAACCCTTGCACTCACTAATCTACAGGTACACTCACATAGCTCGAACTCAACATGCCTGTGCCGCTGCCATTTTTTTCTGCGAGAATGTTTTCTGCGAGACGCGGATTCTGGCCATGTGGTGAGGTGCTGCGCTGGGGATCCCACATGAAACTCTAGAACCCTGCACCACCAATCCACCCTAAATTGGCAATAGCTAGCATACAGGGCTTCAGGCTCCAGAGTGTGAGGGTTCAGGGTATCAGAAGTCATGTTCTGAAAACGCAGGTCTAGGGTTTAATATGGGGGGTCTGAGACTCAGGACTTAGTTCAATGTGCCGGGAGTGCCGCCTCTACACTGTTGGGTCTTTGAGGAATACACCCCAGCCCCTAGCAAACAAGACGTTTTACTGCCAATCCTGGATTGTAGTCTCTCGAGCACGGCACTGAACAAAGCCCGGCTTCGGGTGTTCCCTGAACCCAAGCCGTTACGTCAGAGTGGTATTAAACCATACAGACAAAAAGATACATAGACAAATAAACAGATGGATAGATGGACAAGTAGAATGATAGATAGATTGCCAGATAGATAGACTGGTCTCTAGATCGATAAGTACATACATATATACACATGTATTTATGTATACTTTTTTGCGATATGCTCACATGTTTCCATATACATAGGCCTATGTATGTGTGTATGTATGTATGTATGTATGTATATATATATATAAATACATATGTGCACAAGACTATAAAACACACCCACATTAATACATGCCCGGCTCTGAGGCGGGGTGTCTCGGGCACCGTGTCTTTAGCGATGATGATTGCTAAAGGCCGCTAACCCTGAAGGTGGTGATCCCCTTTCATGGGTCTACGGTCTTGCATCCCATGAGATGCGCTCATCTTGCGACGGCTTGGACGGGAATTTTGGGGGGCGCTACTGCAACCAATTTTCGGGATTTTGGGTTTAAGTCTTAGGCTGCGCAGAGGCCAGGAACCGCTGTTTAGAGGGGTCTGAGAGTTTGGGGTTCGGGCAGGAGTGCCTGGTCTGCGCCGTCTTGAAGGGTTACTTGTTCAAGATGACACCCAAGCCCTAGGCTAATCCTTCTTGTAAAGCCCTGAAGCCCTGAACCCGTATGTAACCCTTGAAGAAACGAGAATCACGAAAACTCCCAGCCCAAAAGTACTCTAACCGATCACAACCGATTCTTTGTTATATCGTAGGTTTCCAATATGACAATGCCTTAACTGAATCTTTCGAAAACCCTCATCGAACTTTTCCATGGACCCGCAGAACAGCCTTACATTACAGAACCCCCAAATGTCACAGGACGCCTTAAAGAAAACCTGGGTTGCGAGGACCAGCTCTAGTTCATTGATTCATTCTGTCCAGGATCTCAGACTGGGCCTCGACTTTCCAAGCTTCCTTTTGTTGAACCCAGAGCTCTATCCGATAGGCTAAACCCTGAACTCGTCCTTTAGGGACTTTAGGGTGGAGGCTGATCCAGGCATGTGTTTTTGTTTTCATGTCTTCCGTCAAGGTCGCTGATGAACTTCGGTGTTAGGGAACGGCGGGCGCCTCCACGACAAAAAAACTCAGACTGAGGGGCTTCGGTGCTGAGGATGGCAGGGCGCAGTGCGTGTAGCGTGGAGGTGCCGGATGACGTTTACAGTCCCTAAAACAGAGTTTGTGGTTTTATTGGCATGCATGGTCTTCGGGCTCCTAGATTTGTGGATTATCGGGGTTCAAGAGTTTGGGACTGAAGGCCATGAACGTTTAGAGGGAGTGGTAGTAAGCACTCAACCTAGGAGAGAGCTTGAAAGCCGTGAGCCTGAAATCTGAAACCCAACTGACATAAGGCTTAGGGTTGGCTGCATGGAGCACGTAGGGCTTTGGTGCTTCAGGGCTGAAAGTTTGTGGCTCCTGTCATAGTAGAAACGTATTGTTTGGGTAAGTATATACCCCAGATAGGTACTCAGGCCGCTTTGGGCTGATCTGTCTACACGATCATGGTAGGTGTAAGTTGTAAGTAGTTCACCCCAAGCATTTATCTATCCGCAAAACTCAAGATATGCTTAATAGTCGGGAATGCTTGTGGAGGCAACCGCAGACAGTCTTGCATCCCGTCAAGTTCTGCATAAGGCACACGCTTGGCGTGCTGCGGGCAAATGTCTCAGTCTTCAACGGCGAGTCATTCTGGCTTCCAATAGGCTTAGGGGGGTAAGGACTAGTTGTAGGTAGGGCTGCAGGGCTGTGGAGCATTCGAGGGTTCAGGAAGTAGTTGAAAAACAGTTTCTTACGTAAGTTTGGCGCACAGTGCCGAATAGCGAGGTCAATACTAAACAACAGCAGCCCGTCTTGGATTTGGGGAAACTGCGCTGATTGTTTCCGGTGGTTCTGACTACGTCCAGTCGCATACTCTCATAGACGTTTCTGAGATTCTGCTAAGTGGTTGGCTACATTCAAAGCCTTTGAACCACAGGGGTAATCGGAAACAAAGGACTGTAGATCCTGGTGTCACACCCCAGGACAATCTCGGCAGCTACATGTAGGTTGAGGCATTGTGTCGTATAAGGGCTTACTAAGGGCTTAAAGTGGTCCTGCGCAATCCTGGCAAACCATACAACCAATCATATCTGGACGCATGCTTTGCGCAAACCTGAACACTAAACGCCCCTGCGAACTATAGAGTGTGAAGCTGTCCCTGAGCCCCAAACTATCTACCTTAATTAAGGACTTATATACGAAATTCAAAAAGGAACCCCTCAAAATGCAGGGTTTACGGATCCAGGTAGGGTTCAGGGCGTCAGGTGTTGAAGCATTGGTCAGATGACACGGCTTTTGGCAGAGGTGCCAGGGATTCGCCGGACCAGGTTCCCTTGAGCTTTGAGGGTTTAAGGTTTAGGGTTTGAGGCTGAGTACCCTAGCGTAAGAAAGATTAACCTTTTAAATTGTAGTGGGGCTATATAAGCCCCAAAAGGTCCATGGTTAACCCTAAGTTGAGCTTTGGGTGATCAGGGCTTTTGGCTCTTTTGAGGGGCTGAAGGGCCTGAGGGTTCAGGGCGTTTGCGGACGAGTCTATGTCAGAACCGTGCCACCATGTGCGGGAATACAAGAGCCTTCATGATTACAACAGCGTCCTAGAGTCTAGTGTTCTGCCCGTAGTGCAAGCTCAGTTATAAGGAACAGCAACCAACTGTTTTGGGAACTGGCTCCAAAGGAAAAAAAAAGGTACACATATATCACAACTTCATGACCAGTGGACCAGCGTGTGCATGCATAGATACATGTTTGTGATATGTAACCTACAGACTGTCTAGCTGCTAGCTCGCCAGGAGTTGGAGGAACCTCCCACCTCCAGAATACACAGGTCTCCATGCAGAGAAGCATACACACACAAACGTTGCAGGAGGACAAAGAGCCTGCAGGCCCTCCAAGTCTTTAAAGCCAGAAGCCCACATGTACAACAATGCCGCATGGATTTGAAAACACTACCTATAGTCTCCATTGTAGTTCCGTTTTGGGGTTACTTTTTAGGATCCTTAATATAGAATTGGCTAAACCAAAAAAAAGGAACTACAATGGAGACTATGGGTACTGTGATGGTTTGCATGCGGAAACCTCTGCCTTCAGGGGAACCTACACTCCTTCTACATTGCAGGGCCGGTTCCGGCAAACCCCTTCATTAGCAACTTGTGCCGAGGCTGGCTAAACCTCCGTGGATGACCAGCAAGGACACCTTCTGAGGTGAAACCTGCGAATTCAACAGCCGTACAACACATACAATACAGAGTATAGATTATGCAACACGGGAACATACTATATCCTGTAATACAAGTCATGTACTTTCCCAACTTCTGTTGGCGAGATCTTGAAGCTTGGCTTTGCCAAACCTTCTTGCTGCATGCGGAATGAAGGAAAGTCGTATTGGGGCATTCGCATGCATCGTAGCTGCTGCCCGTCGTCCGGGCGCACCGCACTCCGGTCAGTCCCGCTGCAACGATATGTAGGGGGCAAGGCAAGAGGAGGATCTGAACGACTGACACATACTGGAAGCATTGCGATCCTGCCTTGCTTGACTTCAAGTGCTGTAACTCATGGCTACATGGAACCAGAAACCGTATACTGCAAGAGTTTAGACGTGCAGGAAGTTCGGGCTCGTGACCTCTACCCGAAACCGAATGCCTGGACCTTACAATAAACCCTGCATCCCAAATCCTAAGCCACGAACCCCAAACCTGAAAACTACACAGATCAAGTTGCAAGGGTTACTGAATCAAGGCCTGGGGTTAAATTACAGAGACTCTACGGAGATGACTTAGAAATACCACTACTCTCAACACCGAAGATACGGAGCTTTGAGGGTCGTCTGCCATGTCACCATAAGCTGTAGGACGTCCCTTTGCCAGAAACAAAATCCGATATGCAACCCGCTAACCTCTAAACCTTAATCTCAAAACACCAAACACCTAAATATCATGTAAGTAAACCCCACCCCACCCCAACAGGATCTCTAAGGCACCGTTTCTTCCAGTACGGGCAGGGGGGGGGAGGTATTGTGGGTTTCTCAGGTGAAAGATATGGAGTTTCTGCGCTTTTGCGATTTAGGTTCAGATTTGGAGGGTTCGTTTTGGAGGTAATGGGATCTACAGTGCAAGGACCTAGGTGCCAGACTTACATCTGCCCAAATCCTATTTCCGACTTACATCTGCCCAAAACCCCTCATGCTGTGAAGTGCCCCGGACTTGCTATTAAGCTGAGATAGCAGCACATTCGTCGAGCGCCTGGGGGGTGTTCGAGCTACTCCCGACACCTACGCACAACACCCTATCTCTGCAGCCACGGCCAACAAGTCAAATGTCGTAATGAGGAACCTGTGTAAGATGCAGCGAATCCTTTGCAATTGGGCCATCGCGAAAGCATTGCGTCTCTCCCTGAACCCGCCTACACCAGACCTTCTGCCAAAGGCCTGTATCGCACGACCAATTGCTTTTCCCAGGGAGCCCCGTGTCTACGCAAAATGTAAACATATACACTTACAGGTCACTTACATGTATGCTTGTGCAGTCATATACATATACGTACTGTCTATACGCAGTCATATCGTATGTATGACCACGTTATGGTCGGACCATTCACCACTATACCGGCAGTCTCTAGGGGCTGGAAGGCTTGCACTGCAGGGATATGGTTTCTCACAGGCACCGAATCAGTCACAAAGGCGGTTGTTTTCCATACTGTAGTGTAGGCTGCAATCCAGAAACCCAAAACTAAGAAAGGGAGTAACTCCAGTTGTATAGGGGCCTTAATAATCGGAAGAGGGTCTTTTAGGCATATGAAGGTGTATTCTCGTATACTTGATAAGGAAACCTTAACAAGAACATTAGTAACATTCCGGGCACTTATGTTAAAACCTCATGGTATTTATTATCAATATAATTACTCTAAATCCAACACCCCTAAATCCTTGAAGGAATTACGAGGAAAACATGAATAGCTACTTCGGCTTCTATAGTCGCGGGAAAGGAGCTCGTCTCCCTCCAGGCCTTCTGTGGGCTTGGCCATCCTGCAAAGCCCTGTAAATTTCGTAGGTTCCAGAGGCATGTTGTGAAACACTCACATCGGCACCAGCTATCGCTCTCGCGAGGCCGAGAAACGTACTCTAATGCCCGAGCTGAAATAATAAGGTACTTAAAAAAACATTCATGTCATAAGGAATCCTTTGAGGAATATTTACTATTACAGACTAGTACAGTATCACAATGAGCCCTAATGTTCTTACTTCTCTTAGAAATGATGACCGCTTCCGGCTGCGGCCCCGGTCGGGGCTCAGGCTGGCGACTTCTCCCCGCCCACGGCACTACTCGTCGTCTTCCGCATGGATTCAGACCTCCGTAGCACAGTGACATACTTGTAGAACAAACGCTTGCAGGTGTATAAATCCCGACATCGATACTACCCGCGACTTTGGCCCTAAACTCCGTGGGCGGTTGGTTTCTCGAAGAGTGGGGGCCCTGAGGTCCTACTTTTGGGGGTCTAAATGCAACTCTCTAGTCTTCTGACACTCCCATATATGTCAGAATTGACAGAAAAGGAAAAGCTGAGTATTCAAACATGCTATCCGGAAACGAGCACCCAGTGCTCTATCTTAGCTTCTGAATTTGGACTGAATCTTCGGGGCTCTCTCAATGTTTGGGACATTGGAGTTCAGGCAACCTTTGGGACTTCCCCAAGGGTGCGTGTACCCAAAATCGTTGATGCTTTGGCCCCGCTACTTTCTAGCAAAAATATATACTGTTGGTTTGGGCATTCACCCATTCCTCTTTGCGAGGAATGGGCCTACTTATTGACAGCAATAGCTGCCGGCTGTGCCCTCGACCCGATAGGCTCACCCGGGTTTAGGGCTTAGGGTTGATTGCAGGTTCCACGTCAACTAACGTTTCCAGCTTGGAATTCAAATTTTAGCGGGGGATGGGAACTGTGGCTGTCTAGAATGGCAGATTCATTAGTGCAAACCCAGATCGGCCCAAAATATGAAGGTCTACATGATAAACTCAAACCGATGAGTATACACAACTGGAAACTATGCACATGCTCTAGACTCTACACCTCGGGCTGCTATTGCTTCAAAGTTGAAAGCTTAGAATTCTGTGGAGACCCTGCCAATGGACCAAGCCAATTTCCTGAAGCGCACGCAGCGGAAAAAAAACAGGGACCCCCAAACCCTAAACCAAACCGCAGGACCTGAGATAATCCTTTCCCCAAGGACCCCACTCCGGACGGAACAGGAATTGGCCCATCAGTGCATGCACCCACCCAGCCGCCCCCACCCACAAACCACAAACCCCAAGGCCAAACCTGACGCGCTGAACCCTGAATCCACAATCCTGAAGCCCACCTCTTCAACAAACGCACACTTATGGGCTAAGTGCCCTAACCCAAGAATCCTATGATATTGGAAAAGGTTAACCTTTCTTGGGTTAGGGTACTTACTTAGCCCCTAAGTGTGCGTTTGTTGAAGGAGCGGGCTTGGGCATTGTGGAGTTTAACCTTTTCCAGTATCAGAGGATTCTATCAACCCCAAAAGGCTACAGGTTGCCTACTCAGCTACCATAAGACACAAGCAACATTCAAGCCCTGAGCCCCTAAACCCTAAGGCCTAAACCCCTAACCCCCAAACCCCTAAACCCCGAAGTCCCCAACCCTAAATCCCTACCCTCATCCCGGCCTCAGGAAGATTCGACGATAGTCATCGGGGAACCTAAGAGGAGGCTTGATGTAGGGCTTCAAGGTTGTGACGAGGGTTTAGGCTTTAGGGGATTTTTTGCCTAGGGGTTTAGGGTTGGGGGTTTAGGGTTTCAGGGTTTAGGGTTGGGGGCTTAGGGGTTTAGGGTTTAGGTTGGGGGTTTAGGGGTTTAGGGTTGGGGGTTTACGGGCTTAAGGCTTAAGGTTTAGGGGGGGGTCTTAGGGTTTGTGGTTTCGACTCGCGCACTCGATTTAGTGTCTTCGTCTGTGGGTGCCTGCGTCTTGCTGCAAGTGTGTGGATCAGCGTGCGTGTCTGCGCGGATTATCTGCTTTACTGCGCAACTTCTAAGATTCTGTCTGCCTGGTGGTCTGGAATGTCTGGCCTAAATCCCAGCCCCGAAAGGTAAACCTTTCAACCGAAGCTTTTCTGTCCCTAAAACTTGCTTGCTTGATGGATGCTTGGTATCCGCCGGGCCGGCCGTGATCGTGGGAACAGGGCTTTGGGTGTACTGTACTCTAGTTTACAAACAGGGCCAGAAGGGAGTACTATGAGTAACCATACCGACCCCCATATCGGGTTGTTTGGTTGGTTTAGGCGTGCAGGGTTTGGGTTTGCGCTTTGGGGCTTTGGTACCTAAGGGTGCAGGTAAGCATATGGTATACACCTCGTCCCTGGTGCATGGCTGCTACTCTGCCGCAAAACCTGCCGCTGACCGCCGAGCTGACTAGCTAAACGACAAACTTGACCTTAACCCTAAACCCTAAACCCAATACTAGATTACATTACTTAACCCCACACCCTAAACCCCCAATAGACGTCGAGAGGCAGGGCTTTCATAAACTCCTTATCATCGATACCACCGCTTCCGTCCACATCGAACAGCTCGAACAGCCTGGGCGCAAATGGACTTTACAGCACCGGCGAGGTTTCACCCCAAACCCTAACCGCATAGGCCCTGAATATGAGCCCCCACGCCCTAACCCGAGAAACCAAACCCAGAACCCCTTGACCCATCATAGCACAGAAGAGCATAGAACAACATCATATTCTTCTGGAGGCTGAGGCCTTCTGAATGAAGACGAATAACCCTTAGTTGCCAAGACCCTCGCTGCACCCTTAGGTAGGCCAGCAGGCATTCAAGGAACAATGGAGGGTAGTTGTTAGGGATGAAATCCTACACCCTACCCTAAACCCTAAACTCTAAACCCTAATAAACCCTAAATCCTAAACCCTAAAACAGCGCTTAGGATGTAGTGCTGGGGACTCGGGAGTCGCGAGGTCTCCTGAGACTTCGGGGGGAAGTCGGCCAAAGGAACCCTTCTGGCCTCTACCTATCCCTAGGGCTCCAGTTACCTAAATAGTGGGTTACTAACCATATATTATGTACCCCAGTAACCTACCATTTAGGTAACTGGAGCCCTAGGGTATAGGCTCCATTATTCCTTTTTTTGTGGTTTAAGGTAATCCCAATAAGGAACACTCCATTGACTTCTGGTGTTGTGGCTTAAGGTAACCCCATTAAAGGAACTACGATGGAGACTATAGAGGTAGGCTTTTCCGCGACACCCCCTTGCAAGGAACGCATTGAATCGGTAGCGTCGTGGCTAATGCCCTGCTGAGGCCAAGGACCACCGATCGGTAAGATAGTCTCAACACTCAGAGAAGTAAAGTCACAAAGCTCCAACCTTATCCCCCCAAAGCCCCCCAAAACTGACAACCCTAAAACCTAAAGCACCAAAGCTTCAAAGCTTGAAGCCCAAAACCGTGAAGAATATGCGACCGACGCCGCTCTTCGGCTTCACGTGGTCCCATTCCGACCTTGCAGGACCGCTCTGGGTGTTTCGATTGATAGGGTTCCTCGGACCCTTAGGATTTAGAAGTTTCGGTTTGGGTTTGGGGCCTTTTTGCGGGGTGTTTGTTAGAATACGCCAGATATAGCACAGGCTTATTTCTGGGCGGTCAGAGTCTGAATGTTGGGGTGGTTCAGGGGTTCCGCTTGAAGAACTGAGGGTCGATGTAACGTAGGGTTTGGGGTTTAGGGTTATACAACTTAGAAGAGGGTCTTCAGGTAGTGATAAGGGCTCACTATCACTATCTGCAGAGTGATATGTGCATATGTGATATAGTCTGAAGTTTGGCTTTGACGAAGGTTCCTATCTATCTATCTACCCACCTACCTACCCACCAACCCACCCACCTACCAGGGTCTTCAGGTAGTGATAAGGGCTCACTATCACTATCTGCAGAGTGATATGTGCATATGTGATATAGTCTGAAGTTTGGCTTTGACGAAGGTTCCTATCTATCTATCTACCGACCTAGCAACCCACCCAATATAGTAGCAGAAGTTGTCCACCTCCTGGTCTTCCTGAGTAAGATGAAGTCACGACAAGCATACAGGTGATCAAATCGGTCTTCAAGACGGCGTTTGTTTTGTAGGCTTGGCGGTCAAGCGTCTCGTTGTCACATGGCCCCCAAAAAAAGGCCAGGAGTCCTAATGATTAGACTCGGGTTTGAGGAGAGGGGCTATAGTGATTATTACTACTATTATTATTACTATTATCATTATGTTTAATATTGTGCAGGCTGCATAAGCACTACCTGCATATTCTTTGACGTTCTGTTTTCGGGGAAGCACTCTTGGCTAGGTTGTGTTCATGGATCACTGATAAAAAACCGGTTGTAAGCCCTAAGCCTTTTTGTAACCCTTATCCCTAAACCCTACAAACCCAAACACAAATCCTAACCCCTAAACCCCCAAACCCTTATCCTCCAACCCTACAAACCCAAAGCCCCTGAAGGCTTTCTATAGGGAATCCAAGGTTTACAAAACCATTCGGAAGTAGCATAAACAAAGGGTTTAGGGAAGTTTAGGGTTTAGGTTTTCAAGCTCACTGCTAGGCTGCCAGGTCGTGAAGTATAACCATACTCAAGAAAGGTCACCTTCATCTTGACGATCATGTCGCAAAACTCGTCCATGCTCAAATCGCCGGTCTCATTTCCATCCTCACCGGCAAACGGATTCGACCACGACACCCGAAGCCTTCCGAAGTCGTTTGGGGTATGTTGCATATACAGGGTTTGAAGACTGCAAGGGGGATGCTGGTGACTTAGTACACCTTAATGCCCTCATATGAGCATCCAGTATTTTGTGGCAGTCTGCGAAGCAGGCTGCTGGCATAGGTTTGAGAGGGGGAACCATCATGTTTGAGTCATGGCGCCCAACGGGTCCATGGGCTAGGATATCTGAGGCTGCTGTGACAAGAACATGCCGACGGTACTTCCGGATTCTAGGCGGCACGGTTTTCCAGGTTGTCGAAACTTTTTTCTCAAAGGGTTCCATGGCCTACCGCAACCTAGCAAAACCTAATTACATTTTTGTAGGTTCGTATTACATAATTACCCTTATAAGGAAGTTAAAGGGACCCTACAAACAAGCAGGTTCTGGCAGGTGTAGGGCTATAGGACATTCAGCTCTTCCAAGCTCGGCCAAGCATCGTACTGCCGGAAGAGTCTGGGTAAGTCGCCCGCATTGAAGCCATGACGCTTCAGCCTGTGACGATTCACCCAAACCCTTAGGTATTATAATAGGGTTTAGGATGCAGGGTTTAGGGTTGCGCTTCAGCCTGCGACGATTCGAAGACCCTAAACCCTCAGGCTCCATGCGCCTACATAGTATATACTTATAAGCCGTCAAATGCCTAGATAGGAACCCCTTTAGGGCCTGGGCATGTATAGTATGAGTACGTGGAGACTTTGGAAAAGCCCCGGATGAACCCCAAAATTTCGGCTTTGTAGTCGGGGTCCTCCATTTTTGAAGCTTCCCGACATACTCTTGCTGGGCAGGTTCCTGGGTTTACTCTCTCATCCTTAGACGCACAGCCTTGAAAATGCAATTGAGTTGCGGTCTTAGGTTTATGGTCCATACTCAAAAGAGGCTCTACCAACGACGAGCACAAGCTTGTGCACCTTTGAGCTTGATCGTTGAATGAAGGCTGAAGGATGAACCGTACACCCAAAGCTCTAAACACCACAGACCCTGAGCTAGAAATCCGGAACTCTGAACCATACTGTCTTGCTGAGTTCATAAGCTCAAAAGAGGTGTAAACTTTCAGGCCTATAGGGGATCATACTATCCTAAAAGGTGTAAAGTGTGCTCAATTCAGCTGCTAAGCCTACATAAACACCACATCCTCTTGTAAGGGCACCCGCACCTCTGCCGTGTTCGCGCCATAAGCAAAATCCGATTCCTGTCCGTCCAGGCGTGGCTCATTGCCTTGGATCTGTGTATGTTTGGTTCATGGGCCGTCGGGATTAGCGTTTACTTACGGGGTTAGGCTAGGGTTTAACGGCTAAGGGTGTGGGATTCTTGGGCTCTTTGGAGATATTCCGTCGTATTGAGGCTGGGCTTCTGTCTGTGAGTTTCGTAGCTTCTGAGAGTCTTAGTTTGAAGCAGATCGTAGGGAGGGAAGGGTGCTGACTCTACTAGCGCCGTGAAGGTGCGTGGATCTTATGGAAGAGGGTTCAGGGTCTCGGGGTTTTAGGGTAGGCTCCAGTGGCCTTCTGGAACCTGGTGACTTCAGGATGCGTCTGCGTGCAGATGGCAGGCATAGAGCGACCGAAATCACTATGGCCCGGCTCTGAAGTCGAAATCCGTGGGAAGGGACTGACAAAGAGGGGCCCATTTCTACAGATCCTTCCTGAGGCCCTAACCTTGAACTCTCAACCCTAAATGCAAACCCCACACCAATTTCTATAGACCCATGCTCTAGGCTCAACATGTCTTTCTGAGGTTTAAGGTCTACCTCTCCACCTACTACCCGAACCTATGTTTCTGTAGGTCCTCATTATGAGCCCTAATATGGAAGATATAGCGAGCCTGCAGAAATAGGTTGAGGTAGGGTTCAGGGGGCAGCCCAATCGAAGCCTCCTCGATCCGATATCCTCACTGAACGCCTGCAGATCTCTATCCTAAGGATCCATGTGCATAGATAATAAGATATAGGTAGATGTAGACCTAGATATGCATGTAGATGTAGATGTACAGAATAGACATAGATTACACAATAGACATAGATATAGATCTCAGATAAAAATAGAGTTATAAGTATAAACATACATGCAACAACAGATATAGATATGGTTACAGATATAGGTATAGTCATAAGTATAGGCGCTGGTACAGACTTAGCGAGAACGATGGTGACATAGACACTATAGTTCATGCTTTGGCCTTAATTGGGCCCCGGTATACGGAGGTGCATGCAGACAATCGACTACATAGTCGAACAGCAGGTAAAATGTGCCCGGCGAGGCACCCGCCTCACTTACACCCTCACCCCTCCCTTCTTGGCGCCTTGAGGGTTTAGGGATTATGGTTTGGGGTTTATCTTGAGTCTGTAGCTAAGAAGTCGAAGCCCCAAACCCCTACTGCCGCTCCTCCCTGCTGTGACTTAGGTATCCGGCTTCCACTAGAGCTTCAGCGGTTTCGTGCGTAGCGAAGGCTTCTGGCATTCGTATGGGCTGTCATTCGAATAGCAGGACCGACTTCAGTAGTAGAGGAGGACTTTGCGAATGTGTACGAAAAAGCCAAGGGACATAGCGACTAGAACGAAATGAATGACGAAGCTGAATGTTAGGGCACCTGGACAAGAACACTGCAATGCTAGACAAGCTGCATTGCCCAAGACCGAAATGGGCATTGCCATGAAGAGGGAGCTGAAAAAGCAAAGCACGCCCATCAACCTCGCCGTGGGAGTGTACACCGTGTGTACTTGGAGGACCTGTTGACGTAGTGAGGAAATTCCGCACCACGCACTTCATAAAACCCATATACTTCGCAATACAAACTTTGAAGGGCTTCGCAGTCCGTACAGCCTTATCTAGTCGTAAATGACTGTGAAGGGGTTTAGTGCCTAAGGGGTATCTGACTGTAACTACAACGAACTAAAACTAAACGGGGATACTGCTAGTAATTTTTCCGACCCCTACACCACCGGATAACAGAGAGAGACAGAGAGAGAGAGAGAGAGAGAGAGAGAGAGAGCGACAAAGCGAGCGGGAGAGACAGAGGAACACCCCAAACCCTTCACCCTAAACCCTTTTTCCCAAAACTAAAAGCTAAACCGGAGAGAGAGAGAGAGAGAGGGACAAAGAGAGAACAACAAAGCAGACACTGAAGTAAAACACAAACGCGATCCGAAGTGGTGTCTGTTGGTTTGCATCTCTTCTTCTGAGGGCTAAGGACCTCGGTTTCGGAGGTTCCAGGTTTTTGGGGGATTAGCGTCTACCTAGACCCAGAAATGCAGTACCTCTGTTTGGGTTACCCTAGTTTCTTATTATAGGATCCTAACCCGAAAATGGGTCATCCAAAACAGGTGCTACATTTAGGGGTCTAGGCAGGGTCCAGGGCTTCTGGGCGCAACGCCGCCACACAAGCCCAACAGCCAGAGGCTGATCCCGAGACTCGCGAAGCAATCGCCGTAAGATCCCAAGCTCCATGGCACCCAAAAAGGCTCACACGGAGGGTCCCCATACATGCTAGAAGATGTGTATATCCATGCATATAATTATAACTCTAGACGGACACACTTGGGAGTATTGGGGCAGGACACCATGATTACTTTGCACACCGCCCATGTTGCAGGGACCATAAGTTCTGCTGGCGGATGAGATTTTCCTACTGTCCCCGAAAGGCCCTGAATAGCAACGGCTCCCTCGGTTTTATGACAAGAGATTTTCGAACCATGCAGACTCCAAGCACATTATCCGGGGATTCAGACTGGAGCTTAACAATGAAGGTTTCGGGAGAGTTGCATCTTAGGCACTTCCGGAAGGGCGCGAAATTAAGGGGATTTTCTACGAAAGAGAAACGAAAACATCTCGGATTACGGTGTTCTTAAGAGCCGGTTTAGGGTGTAGGGCAATTTAAGACGTCGATATAAGCCTAGGTCAGTCGCAATGTCGACCCCCTAAGCGCTGCAACCTGTCTGTGTTGCCTGCATCAACTCAAAACCTAAGATGCAGTAAAGAACACGAAATACAACCTCTACAAAAGCCCTTATTAAGAGCCCGATATCAGCCCCATTGAGCTCCCTAAACCCTAAACTCTAGAGGCCGAGGGGCACTTTTCCCTCCCCAGTCACCGGTGTAATATCGCCAAAGCCCACGGTTGTGACAGTTACGGTCGAAACCCACATGGCCTTGACAGTGACTTTGGGGTTTGGGGTTTAGGGTTTAGGGAGTTTAGGGTTTGGGGTTTAGGGTTTAGGGTTTACGGTTTAGGGTTTGGGGTTTAGGTGTAAGCCCTAAGTCCCCAAAGCCTAGTAAGGGTTGCTTGTGGTGAAAATCGGGGTTTTAGCACGTGCAGAGCTGTTTCCACGGAAGGCCAATAAACACGAACAAATCTCGGGCTCTGCCAGTCGTCGAATTAAACTTGGGGGCCTTGAGAATCAGAATAGTTTTTTCGCGCATCCTACCGCATGACTGCATATAGAATATAGCTAGATAGATAGTATAAACTATGCGGGGAAGACTATACGGGGATATCAGCATTCGGACCTCCATGTTAACGGCTCGGGCTGAGGCATCCGAACCCGCGACTCATTGTCAACAAACAAACGTGCCCTGCACGCTACGGTTTAGGGTTTAAGGTTTAAGGTGTTGAGGCGGGTTTAGGGCTTAGGGTGTTTGGGGTTTAGGGTATAAAGCCATCGCTGCAAAGACGGGATCAGGCAATTGTCCTGCTAGGTGTCATGGTCTTGGTGATTCTGTTTTATTGCTCACCATCGCCGCAGTCACTACTTGGCAGTCGTCGTAACTTGGATGATGCCATGCTGCTAGTATGATCACCGTCCTTGTTAGTTGAATATGGATAGTTACCTAAACTTATAAACGGGACCCTGCAAGGAAGCCTAATTTAGAGAACTACCCGCATGGAGCCTAGCCGTAAAGCCCTAAAGACCTGCGGACAGCCCTGGCAATCTCGCCCACATCATCGAAGTCCTACTTTGTTCAAGCTTAGATATACCGCAAGCCCTAAACCCTTTTTAACACAGGCTTGATTTGTGATCGCCCTAAACCCTGAAAGCCTAACTAGATTTCCAAAGCAGCCCGACCGCTAAGACCCCGAAGTTGAAAAGACATCATGTGTCTGCACTGATAGCCCCAGGTTGCGTGCAACCAATTTAGGGTTCAGGGCCATTCCAGGGTCTGAAGGTTTCGGCTTGAGGGATGTAAGGCTTCGGCTGTAGACGTGGCTGACGACTTGAAGTGGTTGGCGAGCCCTAGGGCTCCAGTTACCTAAACAGTAGGTTACTGGGGTACATACTATATGGTTAGTAACCCTAAACCCTAAACCCCAAAACCCTAACCCACTATTTAGGTAACTGGAGCCCTAGGGAAGGGTTGTCCGTGCTTCAACGGATCAACCCGACTGGGCCCAACCTGATCTTCCACACGGAGATGAAATCTCTTATTGCTAAACCCTCCTCTCTCACACACACACAGAGAGACACCGACTGAAGAGTACAAACCCCAAGCTTATAAACCCTGGACCTTACAAGCCCTGAGTAGGCTCCAGACCCGAACTAAACCCTGAAGGCCTAAGTCCTAAACCCTAAACCCCGGACCTCAAAGCCCTGAAGCCCGAATTCCTATTCCTTACGCGGTGATCCCAGAGCCGGCCGTAAACATGGAGTCGACGTTCGTCTCGGGTTCGATGATGTAGAGCATCGTGCTGAACCTGATATGTTATTTTTCTGACTTAAATTGACGAAAGTACAGTAACTGGAATATACCATAAATTGTAGTAGTAGTCGTCGTCGTAGTAGTAGCAGCAGCAGCAGTAGTCGTCGTCGTCGAAGTGCGAATAACACTAGTAGTGACACTCATCATCGTATCTGGTATAACACAATGAATCCTCAAGCTTCGGCTCTCGGGGCTTAGGGCTTTGAGGGTTTAGGGCT
>CAJNJA010012531.1:0-15124 GCA_905231915.1 Symbiodinium necroappetens | reverse complement strand
GGTTTAGGGTATGGGGTTTAGGGTGCTGAAACTTCGGGCCAACTTGGCTATTCTGAGACCCTGTGACAAAGGATTTTTAAAAAAGGATCCGAAAACACCATAGAGCCCTTTGTCCCTCAACCCCATCGATAACTCCCTAAACCCCATGCCCCACAAGGCTCTATAACAAACCGAAACCCCGTAGAGCCTTGGCGCCCCAAACCCACAAGGCCCGATCCCCAAACCCCAAACCCCACCAAGCCCTAGACCCCCAAACCCAAGAACGCCTCAATGACGAATGCAACACCCCTTTTTCACAAGGGACTCGACTGCTGCCCTTACGAACGCAGCACCCCGCAAACGCTAAATGCTTCGTTCGCCGGGCTGCAGTAGCACGATGATGGAGACCAGGAACAGCAAAAACTTTAATGCATCGCCTGATGGGCGGGGGGGTTTTAGGGTTTAGGGTTTCAGGTTTAGATTGAAGGCATAATGCATCAGGAGAGCCTGGCCTGGTGTAACAGAGGGCAACTAAACCGGCAACTTTGAAAGCCACGGTGATAATTGGGCTTACAGGATTAGCGTTCCTAGGGAGGGCTTCGGGGCGCAAAGTTTAGATTATGTCGGGGCCCAGAACCCCTCTGTAAGCCCCAAGGCTCTGGACCTAGATGCCTTTTGGCCCCCGGCCCTGACCCGTAGGCGCCAAACCCCCAAAACTAACTTTTTGCCAAGGTCTGAGGCTTCTGAGGTGGTACCCTAAAACCCTAAACCCTAAAACCCTAAAACCCCAGAAACCCTAAACCCTAAACAACCCTAACCCCTAAACAACCCCTGAACCTATGTTCGGATTTCTAGGTGCTCGGTGAGGTGAGACGGAGGGGGGGGGGGGCAGCAAACGGCGATCCTGGAACGGGAACTCGAAGGCCAAACCCCAAACCCAGTAGTCTGGGCTTACCTATAGTCTCCATTGTAGTTCCATTTTTGGGTTTAACCATGCGGTTCTATGTTGAGGATCCTAAAAGGTAACCCCAAAAAGGAACTACAATGGAGACTATAGGTAGGGTCTATGGATTGCCTAGACCACCCTAAGTTGCTCCGACGCCTGTCGTTCGGAAGACATGCGCCAGAAGCTGAATCCTCGGGGCTTGGGGCTTGGATTTTGCTTGTTTAGGCTGAAAATGGCAAATATCAGGGCGATGTTACAGACCATTTACGTTCATTTTATTGCTGTTGCCGCTGTCATGGCTTCCGTGGCCAGTGTTGCTTTGACTATGACCGCTTACGGTACAGGTTGGTATGACCATCCATTCTGGTTGCTGTTGCGCATCAGTCTTTGGCCGTCACGCTACATAATACGACGACACTGTCGTTGCCATCACTGAAGTGGCGTCAGCTTTTGTTTTTCTTGGCATCGCCATGCTATAATCTGATGCTGCTTTTGCGGTAAGGCTTGCAACTGGAATGCTGAAGCAACGACTCCTAAGGTCCTATAAACCCTAATATAGGTTGCAGCATGTCAAACCTCGTCCTTGAGGACTACGGCTCCAAGGATTCAGCTTTGCTGAATGCATGGAGCCTTCGGGTGGGGATACATTGATCTCCGAGCCGAAAGACTTGGAAATACTATTCCTTTTGGGGGTTCCTGACTAATTAAATTTGTAGTTGTAGCAAAAGGTACAGGCCCAAAATCATTCGCAATATTGTTCCTGAAGGCTCTTGCCGTATTACTAACATTTGAAATTCAAAAAGGTATACATACTGGTTGTACAAGACGCATCTGGGCCCCAAGCCCTGTTCGAACCCATGGTGTGCACGCAACAGTCAACCATGAATCTGCTCAGAAACCTGCACGTACGGTCCGAATCTGAAAATCCACAGTCCCAATGTAAACCCTTACAGCCGTGCGACAAATCCTAAACCGTTGAATACCCTAAACACATGACTCCAAACCCTAAAGCTTAGCCCCTAAACCATACACACCAACAAAAAACACGCCCTAAACCTTCATAAGGCCCTCAGGCCATAACTCTCAAAACCCTAAAACAGATAGCTCTAAACCTAAACCCTCATCCCAAGCTCATACCTCTACAACCTGAAACCTACAAAGCCCACACCATCCTGAACTCTAATCCCTAATCCCTACCTCTACCCCAAGTGACCTACCTGTTTTGAAGGACTTAGATACCGCAATCATAATAAGGATCCCTACATAAAACGTAGGTTCTTTAGGGTCTGGATAAACCCTCAACCCTAAATCCTGTTCCCTGACTAAAACTGCCTAATCAGTCAGTCACTCGCGTGGCGGAAAGTCCGGAGCGTGCAAGGGGATCACGCGGCGAGAGGCAAGCACACGAAGCGGAATCCGCCTAATCCCTAATCCCTTAACCCTACACTTGCAGCCTCGGGGCTGGCCAAAGCGGCGTATTAGCTTCAAGAGCCGAAGCATAGGCACCACACCTTTGCAACAACGGGGATTTGATGTCTCTGAGTAAAGAAGGGTTCCTTTAAAAGGGTACTGCAAGGGCTTTGTAGGGATCTAGACGATATTTGAT
Organism: Symbiodinium necroappetens; assembly: GCA_905231915.1. Taxonomy (NCBI): domain Eukaryota; class Dinophyceae; order Suessiales; family Symbiodiniaceae; genus Symbiodinium; species Symbiodinium necroappetens. The sequence continues at coordinate 12,593 of CAJNJA010012531.1, read as the reverse complement.
TTAGGGGCCTTTAAGATTAGAAGTCCACATATATATATATATATTACACATCGGACAAACTAAACCTATGTCAGAAATCCACAGAAGAACATGAACGGCCATCCGTACCTATTCAAGCGCCTATCTTAGATAAGTCTTTGGGGACATGTCCAGGGGTGTAGGTGTTTCGGTTTTCAGAATTTAGGGCTTGTGGTCTTGCAGGGTGCAGCATCGAGTCTTGGGCTTCGGGGCTTCAGACTCATAAGCAGCACTTACGGCGGAGTCTTGGGCTGAAGGCTCATAAGCTTTGGGGTTTGGAGAGTGCGTCATAAGCCTTGGGGTTGCGGATTCAAGGCGATCCGCGTCTAGATTCTACTTAGCTGCTGAGTTCATAAGCACAAGAAGTGTACACTTTCAGTTCTATAAGGGATCATATTATCCCAAAATGCTCTTGAAGTGCACTCATTCAGCTACTAAGTCTTGCGCCAGTTCAGGCTAGGGTCTAATCTGGGTGCGTTTGATGACCAGAAAAAGGGTTCCCTCAAAGGGCTTCTTTAAGGGCTTTATAGGGGTTGAGGGTCTTCAGAATCACAATGGGGCTTTAATTGATGTATATTCCAGCACAATTACAACAAGGAACCCTACGGAACAGTATTGGCAAGTATTTACGCTTCTATACTACGGGGTTTGGGTTTACCTGTAAGCCCAAGACAAGACAGGCACATCCCCAGGGATCCATGCCATGCATTCCGATATACTTCCTCTTCAAGATACTTACATATGTGTTTCGGGTTACACGTAGCATCTCGGGAACCCTAAAGCCTAAATCCTAAACCCCTAAACCCCTAAAGCCTAAACCCTAAAACCCTAACCCCTGAACCCTAAACCCTAAACTGAGTAGACGGAAGACTCAGGTGTTCAGATAAATCGGCTGACTCGTCGACTCGCTCGAAGGTACTCTGTCCAAGACGCCAAAGGCACTACCTACAGGCTCCATTGGAGTTCCTCGGTTTAGGGATTAGGCTAGGTTTACGGGGTAGGGGTTTAGGGGTTTAGGGTTTAGGGTTAGGGTGTAGGGTGTTGTGGTTAATGTTTGGGATCCTATACGGATATTCCCCAAAAAGTAACTACAATGAAACTTTAGGCATGGCTTCGGTTTCTGAGATTGGGGTTTCTGACCTATGGCTTCGTTAGCATTCCGGGTTTGCGGCAGCTGAAGTCTGAGCTGAGGGGTTTAGGAGTTTAGGGTTTAGGGGTTAAGGGGTTTAGGGTTTAGGGGTTTAGGGGGTTAGGGGTTTTGGGTTTAGGGGTTTGGGGTTTAGGGTGTTGGGTTTAGGGGAAACGGTTTAGGGGTTAAGGGGTTTAGGGATTAAGGGGTTTAGGGTTTAGGGGTCCAGGGTTTAGGGTTTAGGTGTTTAGGGGTTTAGCGTTTAGGGGCCTTTGCACTCGTCAGGTTTCATTATACACAGGTGACTTCGCACATGAAACGGGAACGGAGTCTTTACATGTGGCCTTGTAGGGGTTCGCACGAAGCTTGCAGGACAACGCACAAGATGTAGGAGCCGGCAACACGGCCCAAAACCAAGACCGCTGACGATTCAGGGCTTTCCTTGCGTTTCGGCTGCCCTTCGAGGTGACAGGATGTAGAAAACCCTAAACCCTGAACCCGAAACCGTGGGTTAGGCCTAAACCCTAAACCCTAAACACTAAACCCTAAGACATGAAGCGTCTTCAAATTCCGACAAGGCACAAACTAAAAGGTAGTGCGCGAAGGGGAAGTCCGTGACTGCCGGCAAGGCAAAGCCTGCACTGAACACCGCAACCTCTGAGTTCCATCCCCCTTATCCTCGAGCAAGTCTTTAATGGGCTGATAGGTTTGGGGTTTAAAGGTTTAGGGTATTCGAAACTTCATACATAAGACTCTTTCCCCTGATCCCTTCAAGCTTGTAATGGAGACAGTCGTTTAGGACCCTTAGGGGAGCAACTTCACAGATGCAAGGCCGTTGTGCAAATAAAGTCCTCAGGGACTTAATGTGAATGTTCCTATAACACGCACAGAGATAGATAGACATATATACATATATACATAAGATTCTATCTCCGAATCAGCAGCTCAGTCAACGATGTGCCAACCAGGCGTGTATTCCCACGCTCTAGAACCTCGAGGTTGCAAAGCTCAGCAACAAAGCAAGAAGCAAAGAGGAAAAGAAACTTGGATTGCTGACCGTAGTTTGTACGACTATGTTTGGTTTAGGGTTTCAGGTTTAATATAACAACCATGGTAGATGCTGTTTCTGCTCCTTTCACGATGAGCCTCCTGCTGCTGCCAACATTTCCCAACCATGCTCTATGCCAGACACAGCTCCCCAGATTCCCCAGAACATCAAGCGCAAACCCGAAACCCGACACCTTAACCCCCAAACACTGCCTGTGAAAGCCTCTCTCGTAAATCCCAAACCCCGAGCCGAAAGAGTTCACTGCTGCAGCGCTTGGCTTGGGGCAAGCGAGCCTGTCACTATGCGAAACGGCAGTGGCACCACCGCGATGACATCGATCAGCGTGTACATGTTTTTGGAGAAGTCGAGGCGCTGACTTACTTCGCACCTGGGCCGCCGTCATGGCTAGTGCAGAGAATGAAGACCCCTGATTCCTTTTCCTTCAAGTTCGTCCTTGATATCGCGATCTCGATTGTAATCCTCATTCTTTTCCCACCCGTCGAACCGCAGGGAGTTTTGCCGGACTAGAGGTTGTGAGAGAGGTGAGGACCAAGGGCGATTACAAGCTCCGTTTAGGATCCACGCCAGCACATCCTCATAGAGCGAGGCTTACGGATCTGGGGTTTATGGTATTGCACATTCGTTCGTTGTGGTGCTTGCTGTCCTGATCATAATGTCGTAAAGTGGCTGTTCAATTCGCTACATGCGTGTGTTGTGTTGCGTATTGCACTGGCAAATCTTCTCATGGGCTTCTGAATTCTTGTCGGGCTTCCACTCTTTGTTCTGTCCGAGCAGGAGAACAGATTTACGAAGTAGGGTAGAGGGCAATTCATGGACATTGGGGCTTCGGGTTTCGGGTTGAACGTGCGCCAGACCATGTTCGTCGTCTACCGTGTAGGTTGAAATTGCAGAGCGAATTCTCTGAACTTGGATCACGCACTGATCGCTGTGTTGTTGAGCTGGCAGGTGCCGAGCGACGTATGCAACTCCTATCACCAAAGACTTCAATGGATCCATGCGCAAAATTTTGCAGCAAGACTTGTGCAACCGCCTGAAGGTTTTGAGCACACAGAGGTTCAGCTTTCATGACTGCACTTCCACACCTTGCTCAGAAAAATTATCCCTATAAACCCTAAACCCCCTAAACCCTAAACCCTACACCCGAAACCCCTAAACCCCTAAACCCTACACCCGATACCGCAACCTACAGGACCCCTGCAGCCTTACCTTCCTCTTTCAATCTTAGGTGCGGCTCCACGGCAATCTCTGCAATGCCTGGGAGTGTGAGCTTTGGTCTTAGCGCCTTCAGGGGCAGAGGGTTAGGGTTTAGGGTTTAGGAGGTCATAAGCACAAAATCGTGTACACTTTCAGTTCTATAAGGGAGCATACTATCCCAAAAAGCTTAAGGTGTACTCATTCAGCTAGTAAGTAAGGTGAGGCTTCATGTAGGCGTGTTTCCACTCCAGCTCACTTCGGATGTAAGTAAGGTGTGGGTGAGGCTTCATGTAGAGTTGTCTTTACTCGAGTTTCCTTTTGGTTCTAAGGTCTGTTTAGAGCGCTCAGAGCACTGTGTGTAGGTTCAGAGATGGGAGCTCCACAGTCCACGCGGGTATAGGTTTTAGGGTTCTGTTCCGGGATTTGTGCACAGATTATAGGGTTTAGGGTTCTGTTCAGGGCTTAGGGGTCTGTTTCTGATGGCGGGATTTAGTTTGTTACCGTGCCCGAGCTGCACTCCAGCAGGAAAATGAACTCCACCACTCCATCTGCGATGCCGATTGCCAAACCTGTGCGTCATTCCGTGCCGTGAACCGAAAGGTTCTAGATGGTCTTCGAATTTGGGGCCTCGGGTGCTGCGCGTAGGCTTTAATTATATAGTGTTTTTAGGGCTTGGGCTCTCGCACTGTTTAGGGCTTGATTCGTCTTTCTGATGGGATTCAAGGCAAAGGGAGGGGGGTGGGGGGGGGGGTGGGTGGGTTGGGTCGAAACTCGCTCTCGGGACATCCTTGGGTCAGGATATTACGTTGAGGAAGTGCTGAGGACTGATATGGAAGGAAAGAAGTTGCAGTGCTACTCCTCATACATGTGAGTCTAATGTGAATTAAGTATACATGCATGTCTACGTCTATCATCTATTCACGGGTAGAGTGTGGGCCCTTGCCTTCTTGAGCTGGTTCCTGCATTTAACATGCATGTCTGCGTGCCTGGGTCGGCATGAACTCGTAATGAGTCGAAATGCACAACAATTCAAGGATGGGTCGATCGACAGAGGGATGGCGACGCACAGAGATGCGAAAGCGGAGTTTGCTCACAAACCAGGTCTCTCTCGGGTGAGTCTGAACTACCCAGCTACACGCGGGACGCCGCCGTGTTGGTTTTGTGTCTACGACCTCAAACTCCCAAAGCAACATTGACACTAACATGCCAGACAGCAGAAGCACGCAAGCCAAAAGCTAGCTTTCGGACATGGCCTAAGCCTAAGCATCAGAACAGTAGGAAAATAGGCAAAAATCCTGGGTCATATAGATAGATAGAATCACTGCTCTTATCATGGTTCTTGCTGTCCTGACTGATTTACACACCAAACCGAACCCCAGTCCTACGCCTATCTCAGAGCCACCACCAGGTTCCCCTAGATTCTTAGATGTCTGCTTTGTCTGACCCCAAACCTAAAGCCATAAATCCCAAACCCAAAACCTAAACCCTGAACCCTGAGTCCCGAACCCAAACCCTAAACCCTGAACCCTAAATCCCAAACCCGAGACTTGAAACTTGTTCCGATTCTTTTCGTTTACGAAGGCCAAGAAACCACTCAGAAGCGGATTTCTCGAGGTCTGGCCCAGGGAAAGGAAGACCGTCCTTGGACGCACAGCCCTACGTGCCTATAGGCTCCAGTGTAGTTCGGTTCAGGTTTAGGGCTCCTTCCTGTGGCTTATATTTAGGATCCTATAAGGTAATCCTAAACAGGAACAACAACGGAGACTATAGGCACACCCTAGCGTTTAGGATCTAAGGCTTTGGGTCCCAAACCCCCCAATCCCAAGGTTCAGGTTTATGGGCTTTCCGCAAATCCTAGGGTTGAGGGGTTCCCATATCATATCAAGGCTTCCGTGCGTATCGGGCTTGTAAGAAAGGTTTTGCAAAGGTTGTGCGGGGTTGTATGAGATTTACAGGGGTTTAGGTGCTTGGAAAGTTGAAAAAACAAATTGACACTGTGGAGAGGAAAGCGGCAGTTCTCTAAAGTAAAGTCCCTTCTAGGGGCCGTTTATAAGGGTGCCGTACTATATTGAGAACCTAAAAAGGAACCCAAATGTAGCATAGGTAGGGCTAGGGTTCGGGAGGTCGACTGCAGGATCGTGGGGTTGTGTCTTGGGATTGAAAAGAGCTTTAGGGTTTAGTTTGCTTCTTTTGGGGCTCCGCTAGGGTATTTCATAGGCTTGAGGGCTTAGTGTAGGGCTTAAGGTTTCGGGGACTAGTGACTAGGAGTTGTCTCGGATTAGACTTGCCAGAAAATGTGTAGGCTGCGCTCTACCACCACGACGAGCACGACGACCAGCGCCAGCACCGGCACAGTATCATCGTGATCATCATCATCACGCCAACATGGCCAGTAGCCCGACATCACCATAGAATAACCGGCACTCTCACAAACACAAAGACCAGCATGCAAACGCAAGTTCATGGATCGTACTGAACCCACCACCCACTAACCCCAGAAGGTCCACTTACAGGCTTTAACACGTCCCAGTGGCACCGCGATGAAATAGTTCCACAAGCTGGCAAACACCCATGCAGCGTGACTGGACTCGGGATTCCGCAAGAACTGACCAAGCTTACCTGTCAGACGAGACTGCAGGAGGATTCGCTTTGAGGGTTGTGACAGGAACCCCTCCCGAATTCCTGAGCCCTAAACCCTCAATCCTACGCTCTAAATCCTACTACCTTCATACCTCTCCCATACACCTACGACCAATGGCTTGGGGCTGAGGGCCCGGGATCAGAAAAGTAGGGCTAAATGCTCCTTCGAGAATTGAGGACAAAGCTCGGGGAAACAAGGACAGGGTTCATCTAGAAACCACGGCACTTGATATGTGATTTAAAAATCTATAGTATATAATGCATTATATAATCCACTAAATTACACCGTATATATATATGTATATAAGATTGTTCTTACAATGTACTTCGACAAGGCGACGTGAAGCTATCACTGTAGGACCCCTTGACTGGCGGTTGTTCTATGTAGGAGTCGGAGTTTGATGCGGTCAAATCGAGGAATCTTTTTGTCGTTCGTCCACCTGGCCAGGAAGAGACTCGGGGGTGTAGAAACCTTGACATGCTACATCTAAACGGTACCTGTTTCACAAGGGACGCGAATGCTGCCCTTATTGCCCAAACTGTACCTAAAATCCCCAAATCCTGAGAAAAGGCGGGACCAATACACACTTGCAGGTATCTGTGCCACACGCGGGGAGCACACGGAGAATACTGACTGGGCGGGCTTGGGGAAGCGGATGGGGCCATCCCGGCCACCCCGACATACGGACCTTAAAAGCTTAGAATGAAGGTTTGGCTCCCCTTAACCCTAACCCTCCTGGTACCTACTATATAGGGCCCTAGAAGCTCTAGTACCCTGTAACGTACGTACCTGGGGGGTTGGGGTGAATAAACCGCTAAGTTTCTAGGAACTGTATAGGGGGTGCTCGAAATGAAACCCCGCAGCTCACCTGCCCCGGACTGGTTACAGCAAGAGGGGCGAAGGAACGGACTTAGCGGTTTAGGGTTTAGGAGCCCCTAACGGTAGGCGACTTTCCCAGTACGTCCAGCATTAAAGTACATGGACTCACAGACACCAGGGAATGCACAAACCTAAAAACGAAGACCCGAAACCGCAAAACCCAACAGCCCGACTCCAGAACCTTGAAATCCTAAACCCTTCAACCCACCGCAACCTTGAGGACCAAATTAGGTGGGCCTTTGGGACATTTCAGACCTTTTGCATTGGCTCTAAGGCGACCTACATTTTCCAGAAGGTATTGGGTTGGCCTCCCGAAGACTTCCGAACCATGAACCCTTGACCTCCCTAAACCCGAATTGAGCCCTACGCCCCAAACGCTCCACCCTGCCTACTGCTCGGTTTTCCTGCGCGAAGAAAGAGGAAGCCGAGAGCTTCGACATGTTCGAAGCTAAAGATGCCCTGCAGCGCAGGTGTTTGGCGCTCACACTCGGACAAGCCAGGCGAGGTTGGTGCAGAGTCGGATGAGGTGAGACACTTCCAAGAAAGTGCAGGTGTTTTAGGGTTTGTGTAGGGTTCAGGGCTCAGGGAGAGTGTCTTATGGTGTATAAACAAACAAAAGGTCTGCAACTAAGCAATTGAATCAATCAGCCCATCAATCTGACCGAATTATCACCTACCTACCTACCGATCTGATCTGTTCTATCTATCTGTCTACCTACTAATCTGATCTAATCTAACCTAACCTAGCCAGCTATCTACCGATCTGCTGCATCTATCTATCTATGGCTCTATCAATCTATCTATTGGCTTTTCCAGGGCTGGCAGGCAGCTTGTGCGAGGGCATACAGATTGGGATAAGCAGGGTTTTAGGTTAGGGGCATAAGGGTTCGCAAGATTAATAATTCCTTGGTATTCAGTGCATTACTTGGCAAGTCCTCTCACACTCAATGCTCAGCACTTGCCAGAACACCCCCCTGCACTCCACATCCTGCAATTCAAAACCTGAGCTCGACACTCTGAACCGCAAACTCCAAACCCATTATTCTTGGGTGTCGCCTTCGCACGCGAGACCGTTGCATCACTGGGGGCATGCCAGGAGGACCAGAATCCTCCGAATCCTGGCTTGAGGACGGCGGCTTCGGTCTAGGATAGCAGGTAAATAACTTGAAGCATGAACTTCGTCGGCGGTTCACGAACACTAACCCACGTATGCCCTGGTGGGTGTCAAGGGCCCAAATCCTTTCTGGACACATTGGATCGGGGATAAGAGACACAAGAACTGTTGTGGCTGCTTATCACTGTTGACCCTTCAAGTCTATTGCAATTCACACGCCGCAACAGTCCTTGCTGAAACCGTAAGGCCTACTGAATGAATATGGGTAGCTTTACATCGGGCAGGTCTCCAGGTATGCATGGACGCATTTGGATTTCATGCATCAGGATTTCTTGGTTGGCGCTCGGGTGTCCCTTCTCACACTCAACTGCAAACGTCGAAAGAGGGAAGCACGGCGCTCCGCCCCGCTCATAGGCTCACATTTCTAGGCTTGGGTAGAATCAAGGCCTTTACAAATTAAAAACTAGCTCTGCGCCATGTAGTTTAGTATACTTATGTAAAGACTTGGACTAGGAGGGCGTACTTTTCCCTTGCGCGACCCTGTAGAAACTGACAGTAAAATGTTTAACCATGTCTTGGAGCTTCTTCATAAAGAAGTCTACCGCGCAATCAGCGACTCCAACTTGCCTGAACTAACGGTTTAGGGTTTAGGGTCTCGGGATGAACAAAATGACACTTGTTTAACTAGAGAGAGCTTCCTAAAGGCTCGGGCTACCCTAAGCCCTAAACCCTATACAAGCCCTAAGAGGAACCCTTACGAGAACCCTAAACCCGCCTAAACCCTAAACTCTAAACCCTAAGCCTAAACCCTTCTACACCCGAACGATCTCATGTTCAGAAACACAAAACCCAGAACGTCAAGCCCTCAAAAGATCCTTAGAACGGCAGCCCATAGCAAGGGAACCAGTGGAAAGTAACCCTTAAGGGAATCCTTCTAAGGGAACCGTTCAAGGAACCCTGAACCCTAAAAAACCCCTGAACCCTTTAAGCCCTAAAATAACCGTGAACCCTACAAACCCAAAAAGGCCCTAAAATGTTGAGCAGGCGTCAACTCTCGCAATGATCTGCACCGACTTCTTGGACTCCTCACCACTGTTCCTCAGGTTTGAAAAACCTTAGGGTTCAGGGTTTAGGGTTGAGGATTTTTTCCCCTCCCACGGGTTTAGAGTTTCGGGCTTAAGGGTTCGCTTCAGGGTTCTATAGTAGATTCTATAGGGTCTTTGGAAAAGGGTCCATCTACACAGCTGTGTTAGGTGAAGAAACTCCCGAAAGCACAGCATAATGTGCGGGTTGAGCTCGGCAAAACCTAAACCAACAAAAGGCTCGAAACCCTTGCCCCAGGACGGCCTTAAAACCCATAAACAAAAGGCCCCAAACCCCAAAAGCTCCAAGCCAAAGCCCCTAAGCCCCCACCCATAAATGGCAAATGTAGTAGTTAGGGCACTTTTTGAAGAATGGCTTCATCGATCTGTCGCCAGTTCTTCCAGCATTTAGGGACCTCTAGGACTCTAGGTGCTGATTGTACCTCAACCGAGCAATGAGCCCATGTGAAACACCCGTTTCAAAGGGCACTCGTCGGTCTGTAATGGCCAGTCATGTCACAAATTCAGAAAGTACGCCGCCTTGAAATAGGCCCTAAGTAGTAGGGTGCAAGGAGCCCCAAACAGGGTAGCCCTGACTTCAAGCAGCCCCAATGTCAATGCGATTCAGAATTCAAGGAGGTTATGTCGGACTGAGCCCCAAAAAACTCCAAGCCACAGACCCTAAAGTGAACCTGGACACCCAAGAAAACAACACTCATACTACTACTACTACTACTACTACTGCTGCTGCTGCTGCTGCTGCTGCTGCCGCTACTGTTACTACTTACTACTACTACCACTACTACTACTACTACTACTGCTACTACTACTACTACTACTACTACACCCCGGCGCCATAAATCCTGAACTCCCCATCTTAAGTACTCCAGCACTGCCAGCAAATCCTACGCGGCTGTAGAACTGCGGTACAACCGAAACAACCTCAAAGAGCCTGCACATGCTTATAACCCCGTATCAAACCGTGAGCCCCGCCAAGACCCCGGCTTTGGTGGCGAGCTCGGCATGGAGAGTGCAGGCACCGCCTGGCCCCATTCTAAACCCTATACCCTAACGCCGCACTCAAAACCCGAGCAGCCACAGCAGCAGCAACCGTACCAACCCAACTTGAAACCTCAAACGCCAGAAACCTACAACCTGAACCTGTAACCCCGAACCCACTCCACGAACCACGCCTGGCTATCCGGAGACGTAGAGACTTGGTCACCTGAGGATTTACTCAGGCTTCGGCTTCTTCACCTCATCACCAGCATCTCATGTTGCTGTTACTATCCATGCTGGCACAGCTTCTTGCTATGCTAGTGTTGCAAATTCGACTAGTACCAGTATCAGACTTTAAGTCACTCTGCAACCAGCTCTGCGTAACAGCGGCTTATGTTCGGCGCGACCGCGGGCGGCGGCACTATCGGCGCACCTCGGGGAACTCATGAGATGAACACCAGCGCCAATGAACGCAAAAAGGATTTAGATTAAACACCATAAACCCTAAACTCTAAACCGCATGGTTTAGAGTTTAGAGTAGGGTTTAAGGGTTCGAGGTTTACAGTTGAGGACTTGAGCGTGTCGGGCTTCGGATGCACGGTGCCGTGCACTGCACACTTCTGTCGCTGTCACTGCACAAAACCCCTAAACCCTAAACCCTACAGGCTTAGAGCTGAGGTTTCAGTTTTAGGGTAGAGGGGCCTGAATGAGTCGAACAAGTCTCATTTAAGGGCTTCTTTAAGTGGGCTACCATAAGGGTTATCAGACAAAAGGGTTCTAAAGTATAAGGGCCTTATGAACTAGAATAGGGTTTTGGGATCCATGACAGTACTCCATTCTTGTATAACGACAATAAGGGAAGACTATTGTGAACTATTCCGATCCCTACGGTAGGTCGCAAGGTGTCAAGGCTTTAAAAATTCAGAGACAATCTTAAACCTGCCTGACAAGTCAAAGTAGATGTGGTAGTTCTGAGATGACTGGAAACCCCGAAAGGAAACCCAAAGACACACTCATCACTATTCCAGAGGACTAGATGCACTCACCAAGACCTAACAGACAGCCGTACCTCGCTTAAGGCCCTGTGACTGTGAGAAACTTCGAGCTCAATCCCATACAAACAACAGCAAACAAAAAGAAATACACATAGTTATACTGAAAAAAGACACCCCGTCTCAAGTTCCTCCAGGCTCATTGAGCTTGATTTAGGCGTGGTGTCTAGCAAAATCCCCGAGTGCAGTTGCAGGCACGGAGGCCTTTGGGATTGTGGGGTTTCGGGGTTAAAGATAAGGTACATCAGAAGGACATTACGCCCTTGTGGGGTTTAGGTTTACCGCAAAATCTCAGAAAGACGCAGCGACCAAGCTCCAGTTCGTGAAGATGCTATGGTGGCCAAACCATCAACCCTAAACCTTACACGCACTAGCTTCCCACTCTAGCTTTCCGCTGTTTCCGGGGCACTTGTCTGTCCTCCAAATCCAGGCGGGGGGACCTGTCCGGTTTGGTGGCCTTACAACCCGAAACCCCAAGCTCGCAACCCTGAAACCCCTTGAACCTAAATCCTAAACCCTAAACCCTAAGCCCTAAACCCTATGCCGACGATTTTCAAGCTCAACTGAAGGGGCCTACAAGGCTTCAGAAGTGTGACGTCAGGGGTGGGAGCTGCCGCCCTTACGTGAGTTTTGCCCGGTCAGTTTTTGAGCGTTTAAAAAGGAATCATCGGGTTCCGATTTTCCGGACAATGAAGGGTTTAGGGTTAGAGCTGAGGGTTTGGAGTTTAGATGTCTCAGCTTGAAGACTTCGGGCATTTGGCCTTTGCGGATATAGAGGATTCCGGGTCTGGCGTCGAGGGCTTGGAATGTAAGCTGCAGGCATTACATCTCGTGACTGCACAGGGGAAAACTTCCGATTGCAGGACTGTGTTCCTACGGATCCACAAATCCCCCTCCTCCCGAAAACAAAGCTCCTTGAGGTGCAAGGCACACTGAAAATATGCCAGGAGCACCAAGCTCTAGGCTTGAATCTCGTAGTTGTTGTTCACATGTTGGATTTAGGGTTTAGGGCTGGCTGTTCAGCATACCACCGCCGCCACCACCAGCACCACCACGACCACCCTCGTCATCATCATCATCGTCATCATCAATGTGGCAGCAGCAGCAGCAGCAGCAGCAGCCGCTGCAGCAGCCGGAGCAGCTGAACAGGCGTGCTTTTACTACTGTACAGTTTATCAATGACTATAACCAGCTCCGGGCTTGCTGCTGCGATGAACACACGGATCCTATTACTAGAAGTCACCCAGCACAGGAGATGGAATCACTAAGGTCATCTTACCGACTATGGCTACTATACTGCCTGTCTGCTGGTAAGCACCAATTGTAGCGATTATGCTTGATGTACGTCATAACCACTACTTCAGGTTAAGCATTGGGACTATATAGGGATCTTCAAGAGTTGGCAAACTCACGGGA
>CAJNJA010012529.1:0-13077 GCA_905231915.1 Symbiodinium necroappetens | reverse complement strand
TTTAGGGTTTAGGGTACTATGGTTGATGATACAAATCCTGTATTATCTTAAGGACCCTAAACTATGGAGAATTATGGCATATTACTTATTCTGGGTCATGCAGGATTTATATCATCAACCGTACTTAAAGGATCATGGGACTTAGTAATTGGGGGTATAAGTAAGGCATCTACAGGCTATAACTCCTATTAAGGTACTTATAACCTTACTTTCTAAGTCCCATGACCCTCCAAGTTCCTAGAGGACCCAACACCACGTAGTGACGCAGCATACCTCAACCTGTGTCCCTGATCTGTCTCTACTCCTAAACCCTAAACCCCTAAACCCTAAACCCTAAACCCTAAACCCTTCAGCATAAACCCGTAATTAACCCGTAAACCTCAACCCTGAAACCCTGAAACCCTAAACCCAAAGCCCTAAACCCAAAACCAATCTTCTGCTTCGGCCGGCGAGCCCCATCACTGACCAAAGTTGCGCCAGCTGCAGCAGCACAGGCGCCTGCATTTTCTGAGTTTGGGGTTTAGGGTTTGGGGGTTTAGGGTTTGGGGGTTTAGGCCATTTTGGCTAAAGGGTTTAGGGTTTAGAGTTTTCGGGTTTAGGGTTTTAGGGTTCAGGGTTTGGGTTTAGCGGTTCCGGGCTTAGGGGTTAGGGCATTGAGAGGTTGAGGGTTTAGGGCTTCGAATCTAGGGGCTGAGGGCTTAGAGGTTAGGGTTTAGGGTTCAGGGTTTAGTTTAGGTAGGGTTTAGGGCTTCGGGTTCAGGGTTTAGGTAGGGTTTAGGGTTTAGGGCGCAGGGTTTAGGATGTTGACATGGTTTTCAGGGAGTTAAACTGCTTCTGCAGGGGTCTGTGATTAGAGTTTTACGAAGTCTTACAGGGTTGGCGGTGTATAGGGGTCTTCTGGATTCGTATAGAAGGCTATAATTCTTAGAGCATATTTTGGGTGGCTTATTCCTAAACATCTGATTTAGAAGTTGAAAGGTTGATTTGGGGTCTGCACGATTTGATTCTCGGAGTCAGATAGAATCTAAGGTCTATGACAGTCTATGATTTGCCGGCGGTTGTTGGAAAGATTGGGAGAGCATAAGCTACAGCGAACCTGAAAAGCTATGCCTGAAGTAGCCGTAGTTGTAAACCTAGAAACCAAAACTCGACTTTGAAGTAACCAAGGAGAACAAACATGGACTTTTTTGTACAACTGTATAATAGTGGTTCACTTACGGAACAGGTCAACAAACGCATTCGACCGAAAAAAACAGAAAAGCAGCTGTGGTGTGAAGAACTGTGGTGAACAACATCCGCATCCTCTCATGGTCTAGGCTCCCCAGTGCCAGTGTCCCCTTAGTAAGCAGCATACCCTTGTTCCTGCTATTAGGTTGCTTTTGGAAACCCCAAATAGAAGAGCAATGGGGTACTACTGGGCAACCTAGAGTAAGATCCCTGTTTGCCTAGGGTTTACGGGGGTCTGAGTGTGCATCATACGCAGCGACGTAGTGTGTCCAGCCAGAAACCCTAAACCCTAAAGCCTAAACCCTAAACCCCATAGGATCATCGGGCGACCTGTTCTTGCCTATCCCCTTTTTCAGACGTATGAAACCCTACATACCCCTAACCCAAGACCCAAAACCCTAGCAACACGCGAAACCCAAAATGCTGACCCGACACCCATTAAACACCAAAAACCATGACACAAGCCTAAACATAAAACCCGATACCCAGAGACAAAAAAAAAAACAACACTAAACCGAAGAAAACCCTATAAACGGAATCCAACCCAAAGCCCCAAAGCCCCAAAACATGCCTAACCAAAGCCTCCAGTTTCAAAACACGAATAAGCAGAGTTGTAAGTACCCCAAAAAGGGACCCTAATTGCGATTATGATACTTAGTGAAGCTCTATATAACATAACAACTACTTACGAAGTCCCCCGACCCTCCAAGTAACCCCAAAGCGCCTAAACCCTAAACCCTAAACCTCTCAAACCCTGGCGCCTGGGTTACGAAAAGGCGGCCGGCGCATTGCGACGTCAGGCCGGGACTAGGAAAGCGGCCCCTGGCAAGGCCCGGCAACGGGGGTCTGGGGTCTGGGGCTTAGGATTTAGGGGTTTTTAACACTAGGTTCGCCAGTAGCACCTTAATAATAAGGGTACCCTTTTTCCTAACATTCGGCTTTAATAAGGAGACCCCCAAATAAAAAGGGCAAAAGGGTACTACTGGGGAACCTAGAACAAGAAAACTATAACAGGATGAGGTTCTGTAGAGATGTTACAAGAAGTTCCTGTTCATAATGCTATCAGGGCTCTTCCGGGAAATGGCTTCCTCGTGGCCCTCCAGCAGGGTTTCATCATCGTCGGTGCTTGAACTACTGGACTTCGAAGTCACCACGGAGAAAATAACAAAGACTTCTATTTCATGATGGCTCTTTTGAGGAACAGGTCAACAAAAACTGCATTCAAGTAAAGTACTCAAGAACCCAAACCCTAAACCTTAAACCCTAAACCCTTAACCCTAAGTTTAGGCTTTTAGGCCCAGGGTTTTGGGGCTTAGGGTTTGGGGTTCAGGGTTTAGGATTTGGGGTTTAGGGTGTTGGGGTTTAGGGTTTAGGGTCTTGGGGTTTTGGGGTTTAGGGTTTAGGGGGGTTTAGGTCCAGGTCTACTTATAACCTAACTGCTAATGGGTAGTTAAAACCTGCTGACTTAGTCCCATGATGCTCGAGGTCTAGGCATCTTCCAGTTCGTTGACCGCAGTAGTAAGTCACAAGGCATAGCCCAAAGGGTCCTAAGTACCTGCATTGTACAAGAAAGTAGGGTTTCTATAGTAGGAAGGAAGTGCTATTATGGTTTGGGTAAGTATTCCCCCTAAAGGTACCTACAAGTACTAAACCCTAAACCCCACCAGCAGCAGCGGCGGCGACGACGACGACGACAATAGCAACAGCAACAACAACAAACAAAACACGTCATGGTCATCATCAACACCATACATAGTACTATGGTTCTGAATCGTCACCAGCCTCGTCATCATCAGCGTCGTCAGCATCATCACCACTGTCATGATCATAATCGTCCTCAACGTCATGAACACCATCATCGCCATCATCACCATCATCACCACCATCGCCATCACCATCTCACCATCACCACCACCACCATCACCATCCCGATCACCATCACAGCGCCTTCGCCATTGCAACAACAGCCACAACAAAAGCCAGAGCAAACAGGAGAGCACTAAACATCGATGGCAAGGGCAAACACGACAAGCGAAACTACAACCCTGAAGCCTTGACACCCATCCCTCAACAGCTTTTCTCTAAACTCCCATACCTTAATGTCCGAAACAGCTTCCAGGGCACCTGCAAGCATAGGCCATGCCAGCCGCGGCGGCTAAGCACAGTACGCCCAGCAGCGCACAGGAGACGAAGCGTATTGACTCCCCGTGCAAGTCCAAGCACTCGGCACAAGCCTCGGCTACTTTGACAACTTCCTGAACCCCGAAGAACCTACCTTTTAAAGGACTTATATAAAGAAATTATAATAAGGAACCCTAACAGGGTAGGTTATTTGGGGTCCAGGTTGAACATGACATAAGACAGGAGCGAACTACAAGAAACTCATCATGACCGGCCAAGTGAACTTCTGTAGGTAGATCTTAGAAGCTGGTACATGGAAACAAGCGGGTTGCACATCCTGAACTACATCCGCGAGGTCATGGGAGAACTCGTCTGCAGAAAAACATCCGAGAGCCCCCGCAGCCACGCAAACCCGGAACCCCAATCTTCAGCCCTACGCCCTGACACATAGCTATAGCATCCCTTGTAATTTTTCTTTTGGCTTAGCCAAGTTGAAACTAAGGTCCTATAAGCTAACCCCCAAAACAGGAACTGCAATGGAGACTACAGGTAAAAACCATAAACGGAAGCCTATAATCCTCAACCACACCCTAAACCCAGGCTCTATAAAGCCTACACCAAAAAAAACACACACACGCCTTGAACCCAAAAGACCCCGAAACCCTGAAACCGTAAACCTTGAACTAATCCTAAACCTAAACCCTGAACCCTATACCCCGAACTTCATGAGACCTCTGAACTTTATCCGTAAATAACTTGCACTGAAACATCTACCCAGGTTGGGACCCAAACTACTAAAGGCTACTTTATCGGAACCCCCCTTAAGGGATCTTTTTTTTGGATCCTCCCGGTGGTCTGGGTAAACTTGTAACGGCCAACTACTGTTGATGATCGACATCCTGCATTACCTTAAGGACCCTAAACTATGGAAATTATGGTATATTCATTATTATGGGTCATGCAGGATTTATATCATCAACCGTAGGACCCTGAGCACGAGGATGCAGCCCAGGCGACGGTGCCAGTGGAGCGGAAGCCCGGAGCACAGTCAACACAAAGTGGGCCGAAGTATCCTGGAAATTTTAAATGTTCGTTCCCTAAACGCCTACACCCTAAACTCTAAACCCCAAATCCTAAATCCCAAACCCTAAACCCCAAACCCTAAACCCAAACCATAAACCCTAAAACCCCAAACCTTGCTTTATTGAAGGTTACGATCTACGATTTAAGGGTAGGGTTGAGGTCTCTAGTGGGAGGGTCAACTCCAACAAGGCCTTCTAGGACACTGGCAACTCGATGTCTACAACTACTTACTTTCTAAACCCTAAACCCTGAACCCCAAACCCTAAATCCTAAACTCCTACACCCTAAACTCCTAAACCCGAAGCCCCGGACCACGGAAGTAGGGTTTCAATCTCTTTGAACGTTTAGGGTTTAGGGTTTAGGGGGGCCTTAACCGTTACCTGGGCCCTGTAGAGCCTACGCTTTTAGGGCTCCTTAGTACGGAGTTCCACATGTAATGAAGCCCCTAAAAAAACAAGGCAGGCCCAGGTAACTCATCTGGGGGTACACCTGGGGAACAGAAAACCCTAAACCCTAAATCCTAAACCCTACACCCTAAACCCTAAACTCTAAACCCCACACCCTAAACCCTCAACCCTAAACCCTTCAGGATCTTCGGGATTTGGGTTTAAGGATACAGTCCATGCAAAAACAGAAAGTACAAGATTCAGAACACCAGCTTTCTCAAAACAGCTATATTTCTCGTAGCACCCTACCTGGACCACAAAAGTATGTAGAATAATTGCCTTTTTATGGGTTTTGGGCCATTATTTTACCCACTTTGGGTGGTTTAGGTAAGCCCTAAACCCTAAACTCAGGATGATCCCGGGTCCGGTTGCACAGTCAGGCGCACCGGGGCAGCGAGATGCATGCCTGGACTCTCACTCAGGCAAAAAGGGGCGTGGGATTTAGGGCTTTGGAGTCTACGGGTTTAGGGTTTAGGGTTTGGGTTTAGGATTGAGGGTTGCTTTAAGGCTTTGGGAACAAGAACTTTTTGGGGTGTCGGGTTCCAGCTAGAAGTGTGCCAGAGCCCTAAACCCTAAACCCTAAACCCTAGAGTAAGGCCTGCTCAGAGCATGTCACAAGGCTGTGTGTTGCAGGGGCCCTTGTCCAGCTTTTAACCTCTGACATGATGAGGGCTTTAAAGGTTTAGGGTTTAGGGTTTAGGGTTTAGGGTTTAGTTCAGGATTTTGGGTTTAGGGTTTAGCCCCTGTTGTCCCCTTAATATAGGAGTACGTTAAAACGCAAAGGGCAAAAGGGTGCTACTGGAGAGCTTGGTAGAGTTTTGGCGAAGACTTCTGGAATTAGTTTTAATTAGGGTTTAGGGTTTAAGGTTCTCGGGTTTTAGGGTTTCGGGTAATAAATGCAAGTTAACACAGCAGGATGTTCTGCGACCTAAACACTACACCCTACCTTTAAAGGGGGGTCCTTAGAGGAACCTTAAACCCAAAAACCTAAACCCTTCAGGAACTCTCTGCAGAACCCGGATGCAAGCATCGGAAGACGCCGGCCGTCGCAAGCCGCGCGTAGCCAGACTCGGGAAAAGCCTCCTTCAAGGGTGTAAGGTTTAGGGTAGGTTCAAGCGCCCTAAACCCTAGAAGCTAAACCCCAAACCCCAAACCCTAGGCCCTAAACCCCAAACCCTAAACCCTAAAACCTAAAACCCGGGCTGTAATGCGAGAAAAGTTGCAGGTTTAAGGTTGAGGCCTGTGTCTTGGGACCTGAGGATGTTTTGGTCCTTTTCTGGCTTTAGGCTCCCAGGGTTTGGGGTATAGGGTTGAGGGTTTAGGGTAAAGTTGGGGGGACGCTCCTTTGATTGCCTGCCCGAGTCGGCTCCCAACCAGCGCCTATTGGCACTGATACACAAGATACATTGACATGAAATTTTAGGGTTTAGGGTTCTAAGGTGCAGAGTTTAGAATTGAGTTTCAGGGACTTGGGGGTTAAACTTGCTCCATGTTGAACTAAAAGGTGTGCGGGGCTGTGGGTGTAGATGTTAAAGTCTTCGGTTTGCATTGGTTCGGTAGTCAATTTTGGGGCTTAAACCCTATACCCTAAACCCTCAACAGTAAAACCCCTACCCTAAATCACCAAACCCTAAACCCGAAACCCTAAACTTTAAGTCCCTAAACCCTAAACCCTTGAACCCTAAACCCTAAAGCCCCCAAAAAAGGAGCCCTTATAGTGCCCTTTAAAGGACCCCTAAACCCTAAACCCCTAAATCCGAAACCCCAAACCGTAGCACCGGACTTACTGTCTCTTGGAGATTCTTGGGGAGCGTTGGGGACCTGGTGCAAGTCGGTTTAGGGTTTAGGGTTTAGGGGTTTAGGGGTTTAGGGACTTAGGGGGTTAGGGGTTTAGGGGTTTAGGGTTTAGGGACTTAGGGTTTAGGGGTTTAGGGACTTAGGGGTTTGGGGGTTTAGGGGTTTAGGGGTTTAGGGGTTTAGGGACTTAGGGGTTTAGGGGTTTGGGGGGTTTAGGGGTTTAGGGGTTTAGGGGTTTAGGGTTTGGGAGGAAAGTGGTCCGAAGGTTTCAGAAACGTTGGTTGTCTAGGCCACACAGGGTTTTAGGGGTTAGGGTTCCGGAAGAATTACCAATGATAGCCCAGTGTGGCGGCTCATGTATAACTTTTATACACAATCCCCCCCCCCAAGTCCAATGTCCAATTTTAGCGTTTCCCTGTTTAGGACAATGGCTTCTTATACAGGGGTGTCCAACCGGTTTGTTACTTCCGCAAAAAAAGAAAAGCAGAAATGGTTTCTTAGGCTTATAGAAGGCTGAGGATTGTAGTCATTTTCTGTCCTGGTGACCCTGAACCCTAAACCCTAACCCCTAATCCCTAAACCCTAAACCCCTAAACCCTAAAACCCTAAACCCCTAAACCCTAAGCCCTGAGCGGTTTGCAAGAATACCTCCCTCAGGTTCCCCCAAGTCTGGCATAGCCCGAAACCTTGCTCTGACTCCGACAGTCTCTTATACAATCTTATACAGCATTACCCATAGGCCCCTAAGTAGTTCTTTTTGGGATTGCCTTATAGGGTTCTAAATATAAACCATAAAAACGAACTACTTAGGGGCCTATGGGTAGCTCCAACTTCGATAGTTGCGGCAAGTAATTTCTGTATGAAACAGTGTGGCTGGGTCCAGAATACATGCAAGGGCACCTTAGCAGATGTCCCCAATCGTGTTTAGTCCGCCGTGAGCAACATGAACTCCAGCTTCGATAGTTGCGGCAAGTCGCTTCTGTAATGCAAGGGCGCCACTATACCCAAAAAGCAGCATGCATGTCACCAGGACTGCTAGAGGACGGGACGCTCTGGCCAAGAAACTGCATGCTGCCTTTCGTAATCGTTTTCAGAAGGGCACATCGGTCTAGGGGAGCACGAGTCGTGAATCAGATGGCCCCGGCAGCTCAAGACAGTTGTAGCAGGTGTCCCTATTCTGTTTAGTCCGCCCCGGGAGCATCACCAGGATGAAAGCTTCGTCGTATGTTCATGTTTTTTTTGTTGGGGTGCTTAGCTTAGGCTCACACTTTGGACGATCGTGCTACTACTCTCATTCTTTGGTTAGGGTTGTGATTACCCTTCTCATTGCGCTTGCTCGTATTGAAGTTATGTTCCATCTTATTCCAGCTTTGGTCTTGCTCGCTATCAAACTTTCTCCCTTGTCACGATACCCTCAACACTAAACCCAGAAATCCTGAACCTTAAACTCTACCCCTACGTATATTAAGCCCCCAACGCCACACCACAAAGAAGTCGCCCTAAACCCTTAACCTGACCCTAAACACCTCGGCGATGTGGCCGGTGCCATTGCACTGCAAATGGAGCTTGCTGCATGGAGCCTCAGCTCTTGTTTGGGGAAGCTGGCAACCCTAAACACTAAACCCTAAGCCCGTAAACCCCTAAACCCTAAACACTAAAGATTTCACTATGGTTCCTATAGCGATTCTTTGGATTCCTGTAGGGCTACTTTAGGCAATTCTATGGGTCTTGTAGAATCGCTAGGGCACAGGACTTTAAGTAAGGTTTAGAGTTCGGGTTTGGGGTTTAGGGTTTAAGTTCTGACGTGGTCAACGTGCGACAGGTTCGCTTGATTCACTTCTCTGACAGACTGATGTCCGCGAAGCATACGGGTGCGTTAATAGATAGCATACAGTTTAGAGACACATTATTATGGTTTTGCTAAGGAATTGTATTCATAATTATTCAGGCTTCTGTATTGGGGGCGCTGGTCTTGCAGGAGCTTAGTCTTGCGGACAATGTAAGCTTGACTTACCCATGATACAACCCTAAACCCTAAACCCTAAACCCAGCGTGGCATGAAGATCCGGAGGTGTTGGAGAACGTCAGCTTACGTCACCGTCATGTGAACGTCTCTACCGGAAGCCTACGTAGCCTTTACATGATGGTTAGGGTTTAGGGTTTAGGGTTTAGGGACACCATGAAATATTCCGGGGTTAGAACCCTAAACCCTAAACCCCTAAACTAGGCGCTTGCTGAACACGAACCCAGGAGCGCACGCCCCATGCGAAAGCGCGGTGTGCCTGCCACAAACCTTGGTTGACTTCGGGACTCGGGACAAGTCATGTTTAGCAACCTCACTATGTGGATCGTTCTCTCAACTAGGGTCCCGTTTTGGGTACCTAAAGTAGTGTGGCACCCTTATAGAAAGGACCCGAAAGAGACCATAATTTAGAAAACTACCTATGTGTACTACAGAGACACAAAAACCCCAAAAAAGTAAATCGTTCGGCCTAATTCTTCTGAGAAGCCGCTGACACCCCCAAGATAAGCCCTATCAATCCCATCTTGGCCCAGAAACACACGTTTGGGTGACCTTTTCATGGCTTAGGGCTTAGGGCTGAGGTTTAACATCTGCAACTCCAAATAGGTAATTCTCTAAAGTAGGGTCCCATTTTGGGGTCCTTTTTATAAGGGTGCCGTACTATATTGGGGACCTAAAAAGGGACCCTAATTTAGAGGACTACCCAAATAACAAAATAGCGGAGCCAAGCAACACATTGCCGGCGACCGTTTTGGAGCTTGGGCTTTCCAAAGTCACAGTCACAAGAATCCAGAGACGATGCTGCTGCTTGGGAATGACTGTGCGCAGGGCCTTCGTGGTCTTAAGCGCTTTAGGATCTCGGGTTTGGGGTTCAGGGTTTGGGGCCTAAGGGTTAAGGGATAGAAATTCATGGCACCCGAAAACTCTAGATTGATCTATATTCAGGTCTAATGGTCTAGGCTCACCAGTAAGACCTTAATAATACGGGTACCGTTTTCCCTAATGTTCGATTTTAATAAGGAGACCCAAACCAAAAAGAGTAAAAGGGTACTACTCAGGAACCTAGTGGTTAATACATTTAGGGCAGGGACCTTTACAAAAACCACTAAGGCACTGAGCCCCTGGCACGCTTGACACACCTCTTGCCCGTCACTGTCTGAGAAGGTATCTTCTGGACAAGGTTTGCACGACGTTCCTGTGCCAAAATAGCCTGCTCGGCAAACGCACATCTCCGAGGGCATGAATCCTCAGCTGTCCAGTATCCTAGGGCACCGAAAAGTATCTTGTGGGATTATATAGGGATCATGCTAGCCCAAAAAAGATATATAGGGGCTCCCTACTCCATAACGAAGACTCTGTCTGGGGTGACCTTCAGCGTCGACGCAGCGAACTGTGAGCAAACGTAGCCGCCTGTTTCGTTGACGAAGGACCTCTGGCATCCAGAGTTTTAGGGTTGTTTTTTGGGGTTTGGGGTTTTAATTAGGGTTTAGGATTTAGGGTCTTGGGTATTGGGATTAGGGTTCCAAACGTGGTTTTATAATACCTGGGTTTGGGTTGGGACAGTAGCCAACGGCTCCAACAGCCCAGGGCGTAATTTCGCATCTCGCGTTTTATAGGGGGGCTTCCGTATTCTGTCTATACTCTTCTAGTCCCCAAACCCTATCCTGATTGTTAAGGCTGCTGTAGTATTGAAGGTTACTGCTATAATGCAAGGAAGCTTTCTTACTTAAAAGGTTTGTACCGTCGCGACCCTGCAGAATTGCCGTGGGATAACGCTTAGGCGATAGTGTCTTGCGACAAGGCTGTGTCGAGTGCATCGTGCTGTGGCGACGAGCTGCGAACACCTGTCTATAGTGGGCTTTTTCCTTTCTTCTTTGCCACTAGCCAGGGCGGGCAGGGCAGAGAGGGCAAAACAGGGGCAAATCAAAAAAGTGCTACAGTCCCCGTGGCTGTGGAGAGGTGGGCTGGAGTATCGGTTGCAAGCGGCTTAAGCGCCGCCCACCCCACATTAGGTGGGCGGCCTATGCCTAGAGTTTAGTGTTTAGGGTTTAGGGAGCAACTAGACGATAAGCAAGCTTTCGACTGCACCCCACCTGTCTGGCTCTAGCGGGAGCTGCTTCGTCAGAAATGGCCGGACCTCCTCAACGTTGGCAAGCTCCGTGTGTGTTAGGTCGACTTCCAAGTCAGTTCTTGTGGCATATTCGAGGGCCTAGGCTCACCAGTAAGACCTTAACAATAGGGGTACCCTTTTCCCTAACATTCGGTTTTAATAAGGAGACCCCGAAATAAAAAGGGCAAAGGGGTCCTAAACTCTAAACCTTAACCCGAAACCCTAAACCCTGAATACTACTCAGGAACCTAGGGGCTGATGGGGAGACGCGCACAGGGCCCAAGTTCCTGCTGAGGTCCATGCGCAAGCGGGCAGGAAGGAATTGGAGATCAGTGACGTTGTTGCCTGGGATTCATCCCTTCCCGCTTTTCTCAAACACCCCCTAAATGATAACAACACTTTCCTTGAAATCCTCCTGAAATCATGCTCGCCTTTTGAAGGAGATTCAGTGACACTAGAGATAAGCCCCCCAAGAATAACGGCACTTTTAAAGTTGCTGTTAGGGTTGGGCCGTGTAAATTAGGGGAGAAGGGACGATGGTTCAGCCACTTCCGATAATCCCTAGCCAGCAGGGCCCAGTTGCCCGCAAGCTCCAGCGTCTGCAGGGTCTGGCTCAGCACCATGTGCTTGATACCCAACCTGTGGTCCAAAAAAACCCTACCCTTCAAAGGCTTATAGGGTTTAGGGTTTAGGGCTTAGCTTATCTATAGAAGGCCTTAAAAAGGAACCCTGAAACGGTAGGTTCTGTCGGCTACAGGAACTTCTTGTCACTGGAGCTGACCGTGGCTAATCGCGGAACGGCTCCGCGGACACTGCAGTTGTTGGCTACCAGGGTTGAGATGGGGACATCCGCCAGCCTTATTTCGATGTGGGCCCTCGTCAAAACAAGGCTTAACTTTCAACACAATACTAAAGTTAAGTTTCAGACTGCAGCCGTATGCTAAACATGTAAGAGTCCAGCAAAGTCAAAGGTTGTAAGTGGAGGAACAAGTGGCGAATACAGAAGCTGAGATACCGAGGCGTTCAGAGACGTGTTGCTGACCTCAGGTGGCTCTCGCCCCTTCTTTCTCAGCTCAAGCGAGCCAGGGTTTCGGGTTTAGGGGAGGTTCATAGATAGTTATAAGTGGGGCTACAAGCAGGATAACTGTAGTTATGACCCATATTGGGGGGACTTATAACCCCGCCTATAACCCATTGTGTTGTGAGGCCCGGACATCAAGCTTGTGGAGTTTGGGAAGCAGGTCTGCGTTCGCATAAATGTTGTTGCCGGCGGCATCCACCTCGTCGTCCAGGATGATGCTGATGTGGCTGCCCTTGGCACAAGGAAAGCTGAGCCCTAAACCCTAAACCCCTAATTAAACCCCAAACCCTAAGCCCTGCTGCTACAGAAAAAACGGTCGGGTGGCGTTTAGGGTTTGGGGTTTAGGGTTTCGGGTTTAGGGGGCACGACCATGTTCTGAGGGTGCCACCGCCAGGTTTATCTCGAGCAGATTCTCGCAGCACTCATCCATGCTCGCCACCCAGCCGGTGACCGCAGTTCCGGATAAGTCGAGCTGTTGAAGTGCAGTGAAGCCATTGACTTGCAGAGTGCCCGCAACGCGACTGTGAGCAAGGGATACCTGAAATCTGGCTAAGGAACCTACTTGAAGTTACCATAACAGGGACCTTTGGTAAACAATAGGGCTTCCTTAATACGGCAACTTCAATAACTTTCTCAATATGGTAACTTACTTTAAGTTACCATAATAGTAAACACTAGGGTTTCCTTACTGTCGTAACTTAAGTTAGGCTCCTTGAACAAATAACCAAGATAGGTAGTTCTCTAAATTCGCCTCGGCCCCGGCCGAAGCGGTCAGAGGTTCCTATTCGGATTCCCTCTATTCCCCACCTCTTAATCCCCTCCCCACTGACCCCCACCCCGCAAAAACACCATTGTGGGGGTGTCCCTCTGTGTGAACCCATAAATGAGCCCCAAGGTCCGGCGGTGAAGTTTCGCTGCCTCCAATGGATTTGGGCTGTCTGTGGGAGGGGAGCACCAAAATCCTGGTGCCTTGGCCTCCCCCCCCCCCCTCCCCCCCTTGCGGGTGCTGTCACACTATAACTATATATATATATATATAGTTACAAAAAAAAGTTTGTCTATGCACAAACCCTATCACTCTTCACCCCGCAGACGCTGCACCCCGATATCCTGCGAAAGCAAAAGCCCCAGACCTGGCATCATGTCTTCCTCCCAACATACGGCCGGGCCGAGGCGGACGACGCGCAGC
>CAJNJA010012527.1:0-13077 GCA_905231915.1 Symbiodinium necroappetens | reverse complement strand
AAGGAAGCGCGCAATGTGTCCCCTTGATGGGTTGATGAAGGTGCATTGTCCCAATCGCATGCAGCATTCTGAAGCACCCTCGTTGTCAGAGTTCGTTGCCACGGTTGCAGGTCACAGCTCGGACCGAGAGAGCTTTTGCACCGATAGCTGTGGTCTGAAGGTGTTCCGGCTCATGGCCTCCTTGGCTGAGCCCCAGATTCTCCAAGCATTCCCCCAACTTCTCCTGGTGTGCTGTTGCTTCTGGTATCATCGCTTGATTTTCCCACAAGGGCTCATCTTGACAAAGGATGCGGCGAAGTGCCACGAGCGGCTACACATCAAGCATCTCCCAACATGTGCTTCTGCACTCCGGTCGACTCTGAGGTGCGGCTAGAATTATTGGCCCAGGAGTTGAAATCAAGGCGAGAAGGCAAAAATGTCTCGGTCTGACAGGAAGAGTCGACAGCTTACGTCGAATGCGGTGACGTTTAGACGCCTGTAGCCAGCTCCCATCGGTATGATTTCGAGCAATTGCTCTTGCACTTGGCACGCAGTCCGAAGTGTGCTCGGCGACGGGGCAAGGCTTGCAAGTGATGGCCAGGGGATGTCAGGGTGATTGGGAACATGAGCGAAGGCATACTTAATCAAGGCGTTGCCGGCGGAGAAGTCACAGTAGACGTGCCAAAACGAAGGGATGCGACGTGTGGAAACCTTCCGGAACAGAGACATCGGGCAAGTCACAGGCGAGTTTCATTATGTTGCGGTGGGCCGGAGAAAGAGTAAGGACGACGGAACTATGGTTCCTTCCTGGGATTGTTCGCAGTCCATTGCATCTGTCATGCTTCTCCCTGGCATCTTGATGCGGCAAGTCGGTAAGGTCACAGTTGTGGCTTGGCTTTGGTACGAAGTTATACCAGGCTCTTCTGGGCACGTCACGCACCCGATTCTCCAGGAGCAAAGCAGCGTCGGCAATGCTGGAAGCAAGCATGCTTGTGTTTTGGCTGGTGCTCGGCCTCTGCCGAGCTGATGTGTAGGAGCCGTGTGTCCAGCGTTCGCCTGAATGTTCGTCTTGAGCCAGGCACTTCCAGTCTTACGAAGTGCAAATGTTTGCACAGGGCAGCCCGAAGTGCGAAATAAGCTGACTGCCTGCTAGATGTCCTAGATGCGGCGTCGTCCCGATATATTCCCCAGAGAGGGCGTTGGGGCTGCGGATTCGGCAAGGCTTGCAAGCAGTGAGACCGGCAGTCAGACGTGATTCAGAGCAGAGCATTTGAGCGAAAGCGTTTAACCAAGGTTTTGCTGCTGCAGGCGGAGAAGGTAAAAGCGCCGGAACAAGGGATGCGTCGTGTGGAAGGCGAGTTTCTCTGTTTCTTCCTAGATATCTTCTTGGATAGAGAGCTCGGGAAAGTCAGAAGCGAGTTTCATCATGTTGCGGTGGGCCGGGAAAAGAATAAGGACGACCGAGCTGCTTCTCCTTCCCTGGATTTTGTTGGCATGATGCATCATGATGCGGCAAGTTGTTACGGTAACGGTTGTGGTTTGGCTCATATACAAAACTCCAGGCACGTGTGTTTTGGCTGGCACCAGGCCTCTACCGAGCTGATGTGCAGGAGCCGTGTGCCCATCGTGCGCCTGAATGTTCGTCTTGAACCCGGCACTTCCAGTGCGCTCGTTTGCAGAGGGCAGTCGAAGGTGCTAAACAAGGCGACTGCTAGAAGCCGCTGCTAGATGTCCTGGATGTATAGCGTGATCCCGATGCATTCTCAGCTCGGGCGTTGAGACTGCGGAGTCGACAATGCTTGCAAGCCGGCAGACCGACGGTCAGGGGCAACAGACCTCCGCAAACTGACTGAGAGGAATCGTCTATCCATCAAGTGCCGCAATGATCGTGCTGAAGCCCCATAAGGTGACCACCATACGCCTCTCTTAAATGTCCTTGATATGTAGCTTTGTCCCGATGAGTTCTCTATCGATTCAGTTAAATCCCCTGTGTTGGACGCGCACGTCCGGAAATTTCAGACAAGCCATCGTGATGGCAGTCTGGGGTCTCCAGGCCTCAATATTGTACTGTAGAACAAAACGTGCCGCTCGGGATTCTGCAACAAACCTAAGTTCTTATCGGCCACTCCACTTCATTGCACAAAGCTTCCTACCACATCCAGCCGATGCAGACTATCCAAGCCCAGCAAGCAATAATGTAGGAGGGATTATCACCTCAGTCTAACACATGGGAGACGGTGCTGAGACTGACGTCTCGGCTCTTTTGCAAGCGACAATCGTCGAGCGGTTGGCGAAAGTATTCAAAGGACATGGTAGCAGCTCCAAGACAAGGCAGAGGTCTTGCAGAAAGCAGGTTTCTTAAGAGATTTTTGTTGCATGCAGTGCATCGAGAGGCCTTCGAAAGGACAGAGGATCGTGGAACGGTGGGTCCTTCGTGCTTCAGCTAGGGTCATTCCTCACACAGGCGTTGTGACGCGGCAAGTTTCCACACCGACTGTGGTATGGCTGTGGTCCGAGGTGCCCCTGAGCCCTGCGAATCGTAGAAGCCCCTGGTTTCCCTGAGGCACGGGTTTGTGAAGCCTTCTTGCAGGACCGGGAGGCGCGCCTCAATCTGAACTCCTTGTCAGGGCAGACAGGGTTTCTGAGTGTTTGAGAATTTCAGCTGCCAAGCCAAACTCCAGTGCAGCTGCTGTGAATAGTTCACAGTCTCAGTTCTGCTTTCAAAATCCTGCGTAAAGTGCACACAGAGTCAACCCAGTACCTGTCGAAACATGATGCTGGGTTCTACTGTAACAGCTTAACCGTAGAGTGAGATCTGTCCGATGCTCCGTGTTTTCCCTGTAAGGTGTAGCCATTTCACCCGCGCAAAGTAAGGATCCAACTCCGCCCGAATATTGGTTTCTATTTGCCACCCGAAGCTTTGTGCGGATGCTTCCTCGTAGGTGGATTTGTTCCCTGTCTCTCCAGCCCATGAGCTGTCAATCAGGCAGCACGATCTGCCCAGCAGCACAGATCGTCAAAGAGGAAGAGGTTCTTTAATACGCCCCTACAAGAGCACTCGCCTGATTGTAAGAAACTCCCACAGTTATATCCGGTGAGGTGCTTAGGTTTGGATTATAAACCACTAAGCCCTCAGGGGCGGAGCACAGGTGCAAAGCAACCCTCCCTGGTGTCGTCCTTCGATTGCTCGTGTCATGTCATGTGCGGGAGGCTCAACAAGCGTGCTTTGCAGTGCCACGTTTGTTCCTGCTTTCCGGTACTGCTGCTTCGTCTTGGTAGGAGTCGTTGCCCCTTCTCAGTGCAGAGTAAAAGCTAGCGTGCGTGGGAAGGGTCAGACACGTTCCATGATGCCAGCGCCCTGCTCGTCACGGCCTCGCCTAACCGTGGCCTGTGAGGACAGTCCGGTGACCACACCCCAACTTGAAAATGAGCCGAGACACATCCGACCATTAGGCTTTCAGACTTCACAGATCCGCGTAGGCGTAGGCTTTCAGCATCAAGTCCCGCAAGACTGATGGCACGAGCAGGCCGAGCAACAAGGCACGGCAGGGACAGTTGGGACTCGAGGCAGCGTTTTGCCCCTGCTGTTTCATTGCGCAGCCTTCCACAGTGGGATGGTCGACTGTACGCCACACGCGTGAAAGCTGATGAGCGACTGAGGGATGCGCGTGACGGGCGAGAGGGGCCAAAGTCAAAGTGACGGTCTCACTGCACCTGCGTTGTCATGGTGGGCTGCTTCAAGAGAACTGATGCCCTTTTGCCATACTGGCTCCGTCGAAATAGTCGTGGTGCATGCAGGAACCGCAACAGCGGAGTTGATACAGATGGATTCGGCACTGCAACCCGTCGATGCACATTTCGGAACCCACAAAGCCACTGGCACGAGTTGGCTTCGGATGCCCCTTGCTATGCCGAGCCTCGCCTTCAAGACGGCTGAAGTAGGGTTCAAGAGTAAGGGTTTGCAGATTAGGGATATTTGACCAAAAGCTACCAGTGCGACTGTCGCAAGGAGCATCATACGACTCTGCCCGAGCCTGTGTAAGAAGCCTTGAAGCCCATCTCGAGCCGTGTAGCTTTCACTCCAGTGGTAGTGTGATGTAATTAATGACGGAGTCAAGGCCTGAGTCTTGTCAGAGCCTGCAAGCAGGCGGGAAAGGCTGCCAGCGTGGCCTCAATGGTCAGACTTAGCAAGTCGGGTCTGGCGGCAAGTCTACTAGACCAGGCGTAACAAAGATGTTGCAGCGTTTTTGCGTGAGCTCCGCGATGTGCAGCTTGGAATTCAGGGAGAGTGAGAAGCAGTCTAGCATCACACCGCCCAAGCAAACTAGCTTCCGCAGCTTCGCACTTGGCTTTCAGCACAGACCACTTGGCAACCCGTCTCCATCTTGCCAAAATCGGTGGAATTTGACTTGGTGGCAGTCGCTACAGGGGTGCACTCGGATCTCGCAGGATTGAGAACCGTGCTTCCGCTTGTGCACTTGTGTCTGATGTGCACGCCCCCCACAGCTTACCGAGAGACGACATTGTCGTGCCATGCAAGACATCTCACCCATGTCGGCGCGTCCTGAATTCGTTCTTCGGTTTCGGATCTCTTGCGGCCATTGTCGCCGAATTGCACAGCCCAGCAATGGCGACGACGCAGCCAAGAGAAACCAGCGAGCGGTCTGGGTCAGCTCTGTAGTAGCCGTGGGATTTCATCCTGCTGTAGAGGCAACAGGGTCCGGTGACTGCTCGTGATTGAAGCTGAACCTTTTCTGTGGACTCTTTCCGACCCTTTCCCATGTCATCTTGCGTGGATATCCTGCAGGCATTGCAGTTGCGAGGGCCTGGCGTACCTGAGATGAGGGTCCCACTGTGCACCATTGTACGGTCGGACATGCTCTCCTCAGACCACAGAACGTAGTAACATGCAGTGTTTCCAGGCCTCCCCTATTTCCATAGGACCATAGGAGCTCAACGTTTCTTGCTCGCTATCCTAGTGTATGTAGTGCTGAGCAGCTGTTCCTGGAAACACGGGCGGCTGGACAGGGCTCTCAAACTTGATCTACAATTAAGGGAGTTGAAGGCTGCAAGAGGGCAGACTCTGCGTGGCAGCTACTCCTCCACCATGGTGTTTCTCAGGCCTAAACCCTAAACCCTATATAAACCCTAGCTCAGGCGAGAAGGTGATCCCCGTTTTCTATCCGCTCTGCACAACAAGAAGCTTTTCAGCCGCCTGTATAGCTGCACCAGGGCACTTGATACGGAGTCTTCTTTGTAGCCTATGCCCGCTTTTGTCTGCAAAGTATCGCTTGCGACGGGTTTTTTGTCATATTGAATTACATCGGAGGCTCCCACAACCCCTTAGATGGGAAAATCGCTAGCGATTCTAAATCGTACGCGATTCCGATCTAAAATCACGGAGCCCACCCAAATCGTTAGCGATTTGGAATATGGTTTTGTAAGCTGCAGAGAGGACACTGGCTGCAAGAGTTTTTTTTGACCAGGCTTGGGCAAGTAGCAGCAAGGCTCTTTCCAGAGGCTCGCAGCCCGCAGCGCCCACGTATAAGCAACGCATAAGCAACTTGGCCAGCGATTTGGATCTTCTGTTCGCAGCTCAGAACCCTAATCGTGCGATTTGCGAGTTAGGCACATGTCCACAAGCAATTGGAAGGCGATTTGGAGGTTGCGAGTCCAAATCGCTAGCGTTTTGCGATTTGCGATTTGGCCTTCTAAGCACAACCCTAGTCTAAGTATTAAGGCCCCTAAATTAGTCCATGTCTCACACTCGGGAGTCTTGTCGGTAGCTTCGGCCGATAGGCAAAGGTGGCACATGCAAGAAGCCTGACCTTACCGGTCAGATTTTGCAAGTCAGCTGCTCGAGCCATGTGGCGGTGAGTCTGGTTGCTGTACTTGCGAATGGAGAGTAGAATGTTTTGGGATTCTGAGGCGAGTTGCACCACGTAAAGCGTGGGCTATGAGGAACGTGCAAAATGAAGTCTAGAATCCCACCGCCCAAGCAAACTAGCTTCCGCAGCTTCGCAGCTGGCTTTCAGCACAGACCAATTGGCAACCCGTCTCCCTCTTGCCAAAATCGGTGGAGTTTGACTTGGTGGCAGTCGCTGCAGGGGTGCACTCGGATCTCGCATGATTGAGAACCGTGCTGCTGCTTGTGCACTTGTGTCTCACATGCACGCCCCGCAGAGCTTACATAGCTGAGAGAAGGCATTGTCGTGCCATGCAAGACATCTCACCCATGTCGGCGCGTCCTGAATTCAGTCTTCGGTTTCGGATCTCTTGCGGCCATTGCCGCCGAATAAGAGCTGTGTGGTAGGTGTGCGATGTGAATCTGTTGCAGAGACAGCAGGGTCTTTTGACTGCTCGTGATTGAAGCTGACCCTTTCCTGTGCATTCTTTCCGAGATCGCCTGGCGTGTTGCTGGGGGTCTCAGGGCACGCCGTTGTGTGGGCCGGACATGCTCTCCTCAGACCGCAGTCATAGTGCAGTTCAAGAAGTTCAAGATGGTGAACCCCTACTTTCGGCCTTCAACGTGTTGACTCGATGAAGTCTCAAGTCCCTTCACTTTATACCATGATGCAATGCACTTAGTAGGGACTTGATCATCTTCTGTGGTCAGCACCCTCTCGTGCCGTGAAGATAGTCATGTGTTCTTTGCCTCGGATATCCACTCGGGCAATGCTCCTGCGCCCACTTCCCTCTTCCTCCCAGCACAGCGGCTGAGTCCTCAACGGCTCCGCCGTCCGTTGTAACGCCTAATTCACCCTGTTTTGCAGCTTCCTCCGAGGCATCTGCCCCGCTACACTCCAGTTCTCTTAACAGGGGCCTTGTGGTCGCTGTAGCTTCAACATAAGCTTCAGAGGTCCCTACTTGGCTCCTTGGTTTGGGCTTTCGGGCTTTCTCCATTCGCTGAAGCCCAGAAGTCCAAAGGCACACAAGAGCCCGGAGGCTTGTAGAAGTTAAGTTTGTACAGGGTTAGACAGTAAGATCCGTTTCGCTGATTCGTGGCTGAGCAGGAAAGTCAAGTTTTACTGTGGCGGCATCTGGATAACCAGCAAGCTGGGAAACGGCTGTGTGGGAGAGTTGCCTCGCCGCTCGCCAGATGAACTGTCAAAGTCATGCTGGTCGCATTAATACTGTGTTGATTCTTTGACTTCCATTCGTGGACTTAGAAGCTTTTGTGCCTGACATCGCACCATCTTCAGGAGCCCTGACACTCACAAGTTGATGCTCTGATCAAGACCTCCGAGCTGCCAGAAGCATAGGCTTCTAGGGATTAGGGAGGGATCCATGTCAGGCCCCAGATTCTCCTGTGCTAGAAGCCGGACCCCGGAGGTACTTAGCAAGACATGCTAAAGAACACTGTCTCGAGCCATTGCTTGGGAAGTCTGGTTGCCTTGTGAGAGAGTAGAACGTTGCGGATTGAGGCCAGGGTGGGCTTGTGTTATCTTGCGTGCGTAGCTCGCAGAAGCAATGGTCACGGGGTGTTTGTGGCTTGTCCGACCGTCCGTCTGCCATGCTTTGCCGAATCACGGGCAAACAACCCAAGGTTGCGACGCGCATGCTGCGCGAGCAGCTGTGCTTCAGCTATGCCATGTGAACCCATCGTAGATCTATCGTAGGGACAGCAGAAAATTGGGACTGGGACTGCTCATGAATGAAGCCTAGCCGCCTAGCCTTCGTCCGGCAATGCTGGCCGATGCAAGCAGCTTTCGATTTGCCTCTCGCAAGCCTCAGAGGAGGCCCTCGTGCCCCGATGCCTTTGACGAGCGCTTGCGGGTGCGCTTTTCGGCATTCCGGGCCAGCCTCAGTTGCATCCAGTGGTTGTCGGGGGCCAGGTAAGAACTTCGTGGAAGCTCAACTCGCTGTGCGGTCTGCCTGTCTGAGTCCTATCTCTCACTTGCCCTGGATTGCTCGCGATCGCTCTCGTGACCGCCTTGCCAGCTCTTGGTGCTCGTTGTTCCTCGATTGCTCTCGTTGTGCCGTTGGCCTGGGTGGCTGCCTTGCTGACAATCAATGACGCAATGACTGGCCAACCCAGCAGACATGGTGCAAGTTGCAGTCTACGCTACACTAAACCTGCAATTTTTGGAACGATAGGTCACGAGCACTTGGGAAGGTACCTGAGGCTGAAAGGGCATTGCCGTCTGTGTCTTCCAGGGTAGGCAGGAGAACTCAAGAAGGAATGGGTTTTCAGACAGGACATTTGGTCCCGAAATGCCCTGCAGCCCTGAGTGCATCCCGAGCTGACCAGACTGCAGGAATCCTGTGGGGATCAGCTGGAAGTCTACGCATTTCCTGATGCCACCGTCTGATGCGATGAGACATGTACCCGCTTTACTTGGAATTTGATGTAGGGCAGTTTAGCACAGTGAGGCCAGCAACCATTCTCCACTTAGAGAAACCCTGGTCGTCTGATCCCGGGAAGCAACTTTGAAAGGAGTCGGCATGGCTGGAAGTCGTGTCACTTCCCAGATCGAAACAGCAGATCAAAAGTGGAAGGAACAGTTTGGATGAGTGTGCAGTCCTGTCAGGCGTGGTGTAGGAGGTGCGACCAGCTAACCTGGATCCGAAGCAGCCGAGCCGAAGCGTGGGAGACGAGTCTTTCTTCACCCGTGTTGCAGTCGCTCTAAACTTATAGCTGTATATGCAAAAGACGGCCATCTGTCACCAAGAAGGGTCCTCAGTCTTGCAACAGGCAGGCGGCTGCATTGCAGCTGCGCCGATTCGATGCCCATTTCAGAGTGTAGGATCTTCCTCCAGTCCCAAATCCTACGAAACCTACCGCCAAATTGAGATATAAATTAAGGAGGCTCGACTGCTCTGATGGTTGCCGAGAGTTCCCTGATGGTTCCAAAGCCCTTATGAGCATTCGCAGACAAACACGCCGCCAAAAACGTCCAAGGCATAGCCCGTGGAACAGGTTGGTGGATCCACAGGTTGAGGCCTTGGTGAACAGGATCCGTGCAAGACCCAAGGCGTACGCTACGCCACGCTGCGCAGGAGAGTCGGTGTTTGCGATTTCGACATCCTGCAGATCAGGGTTTAGGTTGGAGGTTTGGGGTTTATATCAAGCCACTCCACGATATTCCCCGTAGTCGTGGTGGACCTGCGTCACATCCCGAAGAGCTGCTGCTTGTACTGAACCTTTTCGGGTCGCCGTGCGGACGCATTGTCACAAACTGTAGACCCAAGGAACCCGAAACCCTCAAGCCTAAACCGCAACGGCTCACTTTGAGCCAACCTTCGCGAAGAGGGCTTACTGGCAGGACCTCCAGCCCGTTTACTTCCTGGATCAGACGCCGCTATGTTCAGGGCCTGCAGTTTGGGAGCTTGCCTCGGAGTTGCTTGTAGCTCCAGGCGTCTGAAGGTCAGAGTCCCGGAGCGTTGTTTTTTGCTTGGGATTGGGACTGCTTCTGTAAGGCACGTCCAAGCTGCTTGATTTCACCCTGCGTCTTGTCACATGAAAGCAAGCGAACGCATGGTGTTTTCGGCTTAAAGAAATGCTGTAGGAACTTGCAAAGACGATGAGCCTGCTCTGATGAAATCCCCACGGCTTCGTCTGATGACTGGACGAGCTGCCCTGTGCAGTGACGCCGGCCATGTGAGAATCTCCAAATTGCCTTCTCCACGTTGCAATCCTGTGCACAGGCTTCCAGGGGATGTTTTTTCACATGGGAGCCGTGCGAGATACATTTTCTTTTTCGGGGGTCCTGACCAAAACCACGTTCAGAGGAAGCGAAATGCCACAGTCTGGGACAGCTGTGCAGGCACTCCCAGTGCAAGCAGGCGCAAGAGCCAAGACAGGTTGGCAACATGCAGCTATCTCTCTGATCCACTGCTTCTGTGGACTAGTTTGTAACTTTCGATGCTTGGGATGTGTAATTCATGTGTGGGCTTGTCGGAGTGGTCTCTGCACTCGAGGTAGCTCCTCTCCAAACCAGGTGAGGTGTAGGCCTCGTTTGCACGCTTGGTTACCCTGTCGCCGACCAAACGCGCGACTGGTTCTTACTAGTAACCTCCCCACAGGATTGGTAAGAGCAAGATGGCTTGCTGGGTATCAACTCAGGACAGTCTCATCATGTCTTATCGGTATCCGTGCCCGGCAAAGATTAGCATTCGCATGTATTCTACCTTTTCCGCTTCTGCCCGTGCTCTCTGCCTGCTGTTTCGAATTGGTGGAGAAAGTTGGCCAAAGAAGCATGTCCCACAGCTAGTGAGATCTTCATGTGGAAGCCGCTTTCGGCGTCCAGTTCTCTTCTCATTGGAAAGAGGACTCCGCTATCGGCATGACGCTGTTTGCAACGACTCCCATTGCTGTGCCGTGGAATGCTTGAAAGGCCCCACAACCAGTGCCAGGGAAGGCCAAACGCTGGGCGGCTGAGCAATTCGCGAAGCTGCCAGGTGACGGCGGCTCCTGAAAACCTGACACGATTCGTTCCAGAAGGTTGCTGGAAATACTGCCTGAGTAGGCACAGGTACAGTAGCTAGGCATGCAGCACGGTTCTGTGGCGCAGGCAGCGCTTTGAAATCAGCTGGGAACACAAGTGTGCAAGCATGGTGGTGATGAATCTATGCCAAGGCTCCAATTAACGATTGCTGTAAATCTCAGGCGTCCCTGCTGTCATTCTCCTTGCCACAAGCCGCACACCGGCCGATGCTTCGCGCGAGCTTTCATCCTTGGAAGAGTCCTGCGCAGAGCTTCAAAATGGTCTCTTCCGAAAGGCGCAGCTTCGTCATCGTCGTATCCAACAGGTCTTTGACGCTGGCACTCTTGCTGAGCTGATTGGACCATGGCTTTGGGCAGGAGCAAGCATTTCATCTACTTGGTGCTCAACTTCGCGGGGCAACAGCCACCTCTTGAGCGGAATGAACTCTTGTAAGATAAGGTGTCCCTTGAAATGCACTTAGGCTGGGGAGCGTGCCCTAATCCACTTGGATTTCAGATTCTTTTCCTTGATGCTTGGGGGTGGGTCGACCCCCGCCAAGTGCTAGTCTAATCTCCTGTCGTCTTAAGTCCTTCAAGCATTGTGCTAGGTTGCCCGCCTGGGCGATAAAGGTCAAGGCCAAACTATGTCAAGTTCAGCAGTCGCAAGCCGGATCTGGAGATCGCCCACCTTGGGGTTTTGGGTGCAACGCTTGCAGGTTACCTTTGCTCCAGCGATCCGGTTGATAGCCAAGCTGATTTCTGGGGCGGACCTCCGTAAAAGCGCTCAGCCCCACGGCGTGCGCCCCTCCCTATTGAGCCGGTACGGCCACATCCTCTCCTCTACTGCGGCAACTTGCTTCTGACTCGTTCAAGTGCATGCCTCAGAGCTCGTGTACATCCTGTAGCCTGCGCGCGGGTAGCTTCGGCCAGGAGCTTCGATACTGAGCAATTCACCAAGGCATCGGGCAGCTGCTCCCCTTGGCCTTGGTCGGGCAACAACCCGCTATTGACCGGAATGGGGTGCTTGTGAGGGCTTGAGGATCTGGGCCCGACCCAAGGCAGAAGCCGCGTGAAGCGCAAAAGCGCGCATGTCCTGTAAATGAATTTGAAAAGAAGGCTGCCCAGAGCATGGCAAGGAGACCTTGAAGTGTAAATCCAGAGGCCTCGCAATCAGGGGAAGCAAGCGCAGGTTCTTCGTCCTCATACCAGCAAAGCAAAAGCCCATGGTCAGAATCCACACATCAGGACACCTTTGGGGTCGCCAGTGTCGCCCCAACCCCCCGTTCCGATGCTTTCTCAAAGAGGCGTGAAGCCAGATCAGACCCCGTAACTGCCCGGCCTAAAACGTTTTGCATACTTTTCCTCGGAATGACGGACTTGACTGCCTCAAACTTGAGTCAGCCTTGAACTGATGTTTGGAATCTCCTAGAGTCTCATTCTCCAGCGCATCTTTGCACGCTCGACGATGTTAAAGTTCACACTCCCACACGGCAAGGGAGGACATCTTGCAGAACTGCTTCGTGTGCCGGATAGGGCTTCAGGTGCAGAAGCTGGGCCTGAGCAGATGATCCAAGCCACGCTCGACGATGTTAAAGTTCACACTCCCACACGGCAAGGGAGGACACAGGAAATCTTGCCGGCCATCTTGCAGAACTGCTTCTCACTAAGACAAGGAGCAGTTTGCAGGGCTCTCGAAGGGGAGGAACGCCAGCCAATCTTGCCAAGAGCCCAAGTTTGGGAGTTCCGCTCCGGCATTGCCGACACTCCTTGTACCAGGTTCATGTTCGGACCTATCGGTTGTATCTACGCGACACCAGCACCCCTCGCTAAGGTGAGAAGCCGCTAGCATACTCAGTCTATCCTAGGAGTGCCAAGTCTGCCACCATGCCTAGCGGCTTGACTGTGGCAGTAAACTCTCGGTGGGCGCAGCCAGTCTGCTCAGAGCACTCTCAGGAACCAGCAGTCAACGGCTAGCAACCGTTCCGAACCGTCCGATCCGTTCCAAAGTGCTCTGCCGCACATCCAAGGCTTGTAGGACCAACTGGGCCGCAAGATTAGTGCCCGGGTTCTTGAGACCACCGCAGCGAGAATAGAGAACCTATGCTAAACAAGCCACTGGATACTCTAAGGGCAGGATGCTGCTATCTTTCCTGCGAGTGTCGTGATGCTCCCCTTTAACCCTAAACCCTAAACCCTAAACCCTACACAAGCCCCAGGTCCGATTAGGCCCACATGACTCGGCAGCAAACGTCCGATGCCCTGTACTGTTTCGGCCCCTTCTTGGGGCCGGGCCGCATGCCATGCTGTCGCACCTTTTGCACGTCTTAGGGGGCGGAAGCAAGAAAAGAGTATCGTGAAGAGCCCTAGGCCAAGCAGCCGAATTGAGAGAAGATCCCTGGCAGCTCTCGCTCTCGTAATCTTGGCAGATTTGGATTTGGCCAGGCTTTGACTATTAAAAGCCAGAGAATCCCATATGTAAACTTAGGTAGGCCCGTGAAGCAAAAAAGACTTCAAAGGACGTCGGTACAGTCACCCCCGCGCATAATAAATGTAGGAATGGAGGGGGGGTGCATAATTATAGGACATGTTTTCCTACAATTGCCCCTGTCCGTGTCCAGCAGTAATAAAAAGGGGTATGCGTGGCTTGCCCTGCACGAGGTAGCTGCAAAACG
>CAJNJA010012526.1:0-13077 GCA_905231915.1 Symbiodinium necroappetens | reverse complement strand
GTGCCTCTCCACGTCGGAGACATGCAAGGCCTACAGGGCCTACCAGGCAGCGAATTTCGAGATCGGCTTTCAGTATGAGTCTTTTCAGGCACAGATCGCTGCACACAAGAGAGCCAAGAGCGAGGGTGTGTCCGAAGATGTGGATTTGTTGGTGATGGGCACACCTTGTGCCCCATTCAGTTGCATGCGGGGAAAGCGCTTCCACAAAGATTCTGTGAACCAGCATGCAGGTTACGACTTAACTTTCCGACACATATATGAGGCTGCCCAAACCTTTGAGCCAGCTGCACTTTTGATGGAGCAATCTGCGGGTTTCCAGTTGAAAGTGCATTCAGAGACTACAGAGACTCCTCTGAATACGCTTCTTGTCTTCATTGTTCTTTATTGACCAGTGTCGGTGAGTTTTCGGTTGGTTCAGGGCCTTCAAGTGAGGTGGCCTCGGAAAGGGATGGCCGGTGGCTTGTTTCACGAGTTGCACATGGCGGTGAAGGGTGGCAAGGTTTGTCTTGTTTCGTGACGTGCAGCCTCCATATGATTGGCCTTCAGGGTCCTCAAGGCCCCAAGACCATCATCCCGAACCCTAGGCCCTAGGCCCTAGGCCCTCGGACCATAACCTCCCGTGGGTTGCCGGGCTTGTTTCTGTTCAGATTTCAAGGTTGCGACTTCACAGTTGGACTTTAGAAGCCTGCCGAGAAGCCAGCTGAAGGACCACCTGATTTTGTGGGGTTTCTGGGCTAGTGAGACTGATGCCTGCTTTGTCCAAGCATCCCTAGTCACTAGGCCCTAAACCCCAAACTCCCTAAACCCTAAATTTCTAAATCCATGTGACCAAACGCCCTCAAGAATCAGGTTCCTGGACGGCTTCAAGGCGCTCCCTTTCCAGAAAGGCGGGTACTGGATCATCAAGTTCGACATGGACATGTCAATCTGGGCGAACATATCTCGGAGCAGGCCTGCAAACTCACAGAGTACGTGGTAACGTAGTAGGGACTAGTCACAAGTGATTGTTGTGATTTCGTGACTTGGACTTGCTTCAAGCTTTCAGGGCTCGAAGACAAGCCATGCAGATGTAACATACATCGAGCTAATCAAGGGCTCCCCAACGCAGGCTCTTCATGATTCTTTGTTAACGGATGTGTTCGGGGTCGTGGCTCCAAAGCTTCAAAGCTTCTGGGCACCAGCAAGGTTGGGTTGCTGTGCAAGTTGATGGTAGACTGCAGATTCTAATTCTAATGATTCTAATGGATTCTATCTTACTCTCGCTGTTGGCTGCTTCTAGACTCTAGCTGGACTCTAGCTTCTAGATTCTAGATGGTACTGATGGTACCTGTAGGCGCCAGAAGCCAGTGCAATATAGCTACTCTTTTCTCTAGGACTCTAGGCGCTGGGCCGCTGTATGTCTGGTGAAAGGCCATAGCCGATGGGCCATAATATGGCAGCCATAATTGCATGTAACGTGTGAGCCATGAGACCTTCTTTGCAATTCCTCGGGTGCACATTTGTGATTGCTTTGTGCTGCTTTTCGCTGCACATGGGCTGGGAAAGTCTTGCAGATGACTTGATTGAAATTGAGCATGCAGGGCAGGCGGCACATGTGGAGAATCGGGCATCAGTGGATGTTCGGACTGGTCCTGGACGTAGACCGGGACAAACTCGAGAGCTGAAGGATGCCATTGCTCAACAAGCTGAGGCACTGGCGGCAGCCAGAGCTGTGAGGTTGCAAGTTGCAGCGCCTGCCCAGTTTGATGCTGGTG
This sequence comes from Symbiodinium necroappetens, assembly GCA_905231915.1. Lineage (NCBI taxonomy): Eukaryota > Dinophyceae > Suessiales > Symbiodiniaceae > Symbiodinium > Symbiodinium necroappetens. The sequence continues at coordinate 11,323 of CAJNJA010012526.1, read as the reverse complement.
GCTTGGATTTGCAAGCCTTGACATTTTGTGCAACCGACTTGCAGGCAAGGCTATGTCGTTTCACAAAAACAGCAGATGTCAAAGCCCGTCATTCCGGACTCTCAAAATCCTGTGGCTGCGATTTTTGAGCACTCCAGTTCTATGTCGTCATGGAAGCTGACAGCTATGGCCGTGAGATCGAACACCGACACTAAAAGTGTGCAGAGGGACTATAGAAGAGCAGCGGAGGCCTTGTTGCAATCCTCCAGCCTGCTTTGGCAAATGACGTTTCAGCGAATTCTGGATATGTTGTCCAATGAAAACTTTGAAGGCCTTGTTCTGATTCGCAGCCGGCGATACGATCGATGAGAGTCCCTTCCGCCTGCGTTTGCGCGAGGAGGCAGATGGAAGCATTGCTTTGGATTCTGCTAAGGCTCAGGCTGTTGGATCTGCAAAAGTGATGCAATCAGAACTGAAATTTGCTGCTCTCATTCGTCGCAAGGCTCCTAACCATGATCACTACATGTACCAGGAGCTTCATGGTGAGTGCCTCGCTTGGCTGCACGTAGTCGACAAGACAACTGCAGAGAATATAGCGGAGACACAGAGACAGATCCAGCGTTCAGTGAAGCTGCCAGATGACATGGAAGACAAATTCAAACTGCGTGCTTTGTGCAGCTCGACTGTTTTAGTTCATGTAGGACGGAAGAGGATCCTGAGTGGACGTGAGATGATGTTCCTTCAAGGACACCCACGGTCTTTGCAGGTGCCCCAAGAAGTCACGCTGCATGCCATGCGAAAGCTAGCAGGACAGGGCATGGCGTTGCCGTGCGTGGGGACATGTTTGTGGAGCTTGTGTGTGTTTCAAAGCCAGGCTCATGGATCCAGTCCTAGGTCCTAGGGCCCAAGGGCCCCAAGGTGTCTGCTGTCTGTGTATGTTTGCCATTGCCCGATTCTTAGAACCCTTCCCTCTCAGTATGTTGCACAACAAAGCAGTTTGGATTTTGAACCGCAGGGCCCTTGGGCGCAAAGGATCGGACAGCAACTCCAGTTGCCACTCTGAAGTGGTGATTGGGCTCATTCGGGTTTTTTGAGTGATGACTCCACTCCAGTGACTTTAGTGGAAGAGCCATAGCTGCCATAGATGCCAGAGATGGACTTTTCTTGGATGCCAAGAGATTCTGCATTCTAGTGACTGAAGTCATATTCTAGTCTAGATTCTAGTCATTCTAGTCACTAGTCACTAGTCTCGTCACATGTCCTAGATTGGTGTAAGCAGGTGTCTCTAGATTCTAGATTCCTCAGACTGCAGGCCAATCTAGGCCATCTAGGCCCAGAATCTAGGCTTGCAGAAGTCTTCAACATGGAAGGAAGTCCATGGCAAGTTTCTATGGCAGGCTGCTTCGCTGTTTTTTCTGGTTAGTTATGCTAGATTCCGCTGGATTCGAGCCATGCTTGCGGTAGCAGCCAGCTAGATTGCTAGAAGCTGCCTGCTGCTGCTGCTGCTGCTGCTGCCCACAGCAGAGCTAGACCAGCTAGGCCGGGGTTTGTCCTGAAGATAAGAATCTAAATGAACGTAAATTCTGTAATGCTTTTTAATTTCGATGCGGACGAGCCATGGTACTGTGATGCCGCTATGCCATGTCATGGAAGCAGGACAGAATCCATGTCGGCAGTGGGCTCCGAATCAGGTTCAGCTTGCAACTGGAAGCTGCTTTGGCGCCTAGGCCTAGGGACTTCAGTGGCTAGACTAGAGTGACTAGGGTGACTAGGGCTGACTAGGGCCTAGGGTCTCGACTGGATTTCACCTGCTTAGGTATGATGTACCCCAATGCATTGTGTATTGCCAAGCTCGCCCCCTAGAAGTGTATATTCAAGTTGCCAACATGGTCCATAATAACGATTTGTGGATGTTGGTCATGGTTGCTTGCTGGGCCCTAGGCTGCTAGGCAGCTTCTTTTTGTGTCTTGTGCATCTTGTTTTTTCTTCGTAGAACCCACACTGGTGGCCCACATGTTGGATGTGGACAAGCACCAGCTCAAGACTGGAGCCGCTAACCTCTAAGAGTGACTACTACTGCCTGATCCTGCTTTGCTCTGATCAAGTCACATGTTATGTTCCACGTGTCAGGAACCGCTCATGCTAGGAACGTATTGGCCACCGTTCCTCAAGTCTTAAACACGTAGAGATGGCAAGTTTTACCAGCCTGGTGTGCTCATTTTGATTCCAGACACACTGTAGACTCGGCATCAACAGTGGTGCAGTCCACATAGAGATCGACCCTGTCCACGGGCAAGGCCAGTGGCTGCGCATTGACACAATTCAGGGAACTTCTATTTTGACTAGCGAAGTAATGGAGTACAGTAGAAGTGGCAGGTTAGACTCCCGTTGTCCTGCTTTATAGCCCTGTGCTTCAGTCGACAGGTTTGAAGTGGCACATTGGTTGGGTTTGATCAGCAGTGTACCGAGTACTTGATCACAGAGTCATCGGTTCCATTTTCTTATTGCTTCATCCTAGCCATCGCAGGGGCAGGGCAGGTTCAACACCGAGTGCACGCCACTGACAATGATGCGGTTGTGCATGCCAAAAAAAGGGCTTTGAGTGGTTCAAATGCGAGCTGCGGGGACCTTCTGTAATGACACAACAGAACACTGCTGGCACATCGTGCTCGTGAGCCCCAGTCCCCAGAGTCTACCCCAGCGTCCATTGTCCAACGTCCTGACAGTGATTCGTGTGTTGCACCTCAAGAGGCAACTTTAGAGATCCGCCCAAAGCTGGTTTTTAGCAGGCCTCCAGAAGGGCCCGTGCCCACCATGGGCAAAAAACCGACGGCTACGGCAGCTTCTGTGAAGAGTTCTGTGAAGTCCGGTGGCTCCAAGGCCCGCCGACCCGGCCTCCATCAAGAATCAAGGGTTTCGGATCGACTCAATGCCAGAATGCTTGCCGTTATCGCACCAAGCAGCAGGAGCATATGTTCAAATCTAACAGAGTCCCTCCACACTAGGACCATGAGTAAGTAGCTGCTCATCGTGTTCCGATGTTTTGAATTGTGCTCACGTGAAGTGAGGGAAGTGTAGAATGTAGAATGTAGACTCTGTACACAGTGCAGCCATACAATATCCCATCCTTGAAACCCTGTCCTCCTATCCAGGTGCTCAGCGGCAAAGGCTTGAGTCTTGTGAAGCCGAAGAAGAGCAAAGCTGAAGGGTCGCAGATCGGCAAGGCTGCTCCCAGCAAGCAGCCGCAACAGGACCAGCTTGCTCAGAAGGCAGGCCAACAGAAATCTCAGAAGCTTCGGAAGCTGAAGCAGCCCTCCAACAACAAGCATAAGCCAAAGCCTGGGAAGAAGATGCCTGGTAGCATGGCTGGCAGCAAAGCTGCTGCTAGCAAGGCTGGTAGCAAGGCTGATAGCAAGGCTGGTAGCAAGGCTGGTAGCAAGACGAACAAGCCCCGTGTTGTCATATGGAGTGTGTGCCGGATCTGCAATCGCAGCCCGAAGGACCGCTCGGGGAACATGATGTGAGGGTTTCAGTCTTCAGGATTTGGGAGCCTGGTCATGGTTAATGTTCTAGCAGTCGAGTCAGTCGAGTCTAGTGAAGTGAGTCGGATGAGTGTGTAGAGTGCAGGGTCGAGAGCCTGGACAAGTTGACTTGAGTTGCAGGGACTGAGCAGAAGTTGTGGCATCTTGAACTGTATGCTGAGATGCCAGATTCTTTCAATAGGCCCTAGTTGCCAGGTCTAGGATCCTAGGAGTCTAGGCCCTAGTTACGTGCAGTGTAGCTGGCCACCTGCCCTTCTCCAGTTCATTGTCGTTCTTGGATCAGGACCTCACTGAGGATGAGAAGTGGGGGGCCACGGATGCCAAAGGAGAACCCATAGGCGATGGATGCCTGATGGACATGACAACTGCAGTCGCAGCCTGGCCGAGCAGCAGCTGGGAGGAGTCCAGTGACAGATTCCACAAAGATCCTGTCTTCAAGGCAGCCTTCAAGGCTGCACGTGCAGAGAAGAAGAAGGTGATGCAGACCGAGTCCAAGTGGAACCCCCCTTCTGCAGTGCTTTCCACAATCTGCAGAAGCAGGGAAGTGTACACAAAGGTTGGGCTTCCTGTCCGAAAGCGAAGTGGCCAACCTCACTGGCAGCACGGCCAAGGCCTTGAAGCTGACAGCAGGAACGGTGCAGCTGGAAGATCGTCCCGGTGAGACGCTCAAGGGGTATTATGTTTCGCTTCTTGGAATGCCATCGAAGCTGCGCGGGGCGGTTCGGAAGATCAAACTGGTCTGGAGGATTGCCAACCAGGTTGATGCATACAACCTTGAACCCCAGAACCAAATCACACAGGACCAAGGCCTGAAGCTTTTCCATCACGTGTGTGACAGTGCGGTGGAGACGATGGACAGTGCCTTAAGGACAGTCAACAGATCGAAGCTGCTGTCCTATGACGCCATGATGGACAAGGCCAAGAATCTTGAGCAGGACTGGGTTCACCGGGTTCACCCTTTCCCTGGCTCAATGTAGACATGTACAGCCGTACAGTTGACATGATTAGCAGATGATAGATTCTGATAGATGGGATAGGCCTGCAAGCCCAGTTTTCATTGACCCGAGAAAGTGTCAAAGCGTGTAAACGGTCGTTCTCAGTTGGTTTCCTCGCTTGGTGCTTTTGGTGTCCTGCCTGGTCCTTGGGTGAAGCTACGTAGGTTTACATTTGTGTAAGTTAAAGTCGATTCGAGATTCTCAAAATTTCTAGGATTCTAGGTCCTGCTAGGTCTAGGTCCGGAACCCCAGAATTTAGTTAGCTGCTCTATTGCCTTTATTGATTCTAGGTCCCTATAATAGGTGCGTAGGCTGACAAGTTCTTGTGTCATAGTGTCTAGTTAGTCTAGTTGATGCTGGGTGGTGGTATATGCCCACTCTGGATGTTTAGTCACTAAGTTTAGTCCCTGAACAGGCCTGCCAGGTTCCCGTCCTTGGATACGGTATGGTGTGGTGCAGAGTCTAGAGTCTGGTCTAGAGTCAGCTTGAGACCCTGCCACCCTGCTGTTTGCAGGAGCGGCAAGTTGAGGAACAGGCTGATGAGGTTGAGGAGGTGGCTGAGGGTGAGGGTGAAGAAGAATCACCCAAGGAGGATGATGCGGTTTTGGACATAGACAACCATGGTGGGCGGGCAGCGCCTGCAATCGGAATTGCCTTTGCTCCAGAGTTGTGCTCCCAGCCGACTAAGAGGAGGCGCAAGTCTACAAAGACGACCGATCCAGATCCGGAGCCCGAGGTGCAGGAGACCGACACCAACATGCCGGACTGGCTGGCGGAGGACAAGCCTCTGAAGAGCGTGGTCACGAAGCTTGGTCGATTCTACCGCTGCTTCCTGAACATGAACCCAGAGCAAAACCTCATCAACCGCAAGCCAGCAGGGCATCAGATACGAGGGGTTGCAGACTCAGTTGGCCTAAATTTGTGCCATTGGGTCCTTCATGCTAACCGCCATAGCCGGCAACCTTCAATTTGCGGTAACTAACTAGCGGTGTAGCAGCAGTCGCAGATTTCCTAGTTGTCGTTATTCTGGTCCCATGCGTCCCAAAAAAATGTTGCAGTCCTGAAGCAGGTTTGGTATCTTAGTGTCTTAGCATGTCGTGAGGCCAGGACAGTGTTGGAGACCATGGAGAAGAATGGTAACAAGGAAGCCTCCACCCTGAAGAACAGAATCGTTCTGGTGGAACACCTGGACAACTTGTTGCACGGCCCAGCGTACAGCACTGTGCCCCGAGCCGAGCTTCTCTCTCACCTGTCCGCCGTCAGCCATGCCAACTTGTCGTTGCCGACAGATCTCAGACTGCAGCTGCTAGAGCGGTTGGCGAATGACCTGCTGACTGATGCGCTTGAGATCGAAGACTCCACCTCTGAGGCTTTCATGAAGGCTTTGCAGGTATACATGCAACGACTGCATGTTTGGATGGCCGAGAAAGCCAGTGACTCGGAGATCGAGCTCAGTGCATCCATGGTGATCAAGAGTGCCAAGGAAGACATCGCGTACAAGAAGCAGTTCGGCAAGCTGTCGCAAGCCCAGGGCACCGAGCAACTCAATGAGTTCTACCAGGACCGGCCAATGAGATTTATTTTTGAGATATTTTTGTTGTGAGGCACATCGGCAGCACTAAAGTGAATCTTCTGATGCCAGTAATCAACAGGTAGGCCAGGTAGGCCCAGGCAGGCCCCATGCATGTTTATAATCAGGTAGTGACCAGGTAGTTCCTACGGCTAACATGATCGTTGACGTGTGATTCCACCAGGACTTCTCTGCGAGCTTGATGGAGGCTCTGTGCTCGGACCAGTTCTACACCTTGGTGAAGAACGTTGGGAGAAGGAAAAATCACCTGCTCAAGATCTGTGAAGCCTTCCTCAAGGGCTACACCGATGAGGTGCAGGAGAAGATGGCGACTGAGTACCCAGAAGTCATCTTGAAGTGCTACGAGCGTCTGCGCAAAATGTACCTGGCCATGGTGGCCCTCTTGCATCCGGAGCCGAACTACTTGGGCTCTTCCCCGAGCGACATCAACAGTCTTCGCAAGTACCACGGACCGGACATGTTGGAGTGCGCCCTTCGTGATTGCCTGACAAGCCAGACGGTCATTTTGCAGAAGGGGGATGTGACCGAGACTGAGGCAAATCCATGGGTCCGGATGTACGATGAGCTGCTCAGCAGAGGTGAAACCACACAGCAGCAATTCCCGAGGCTGCAAGAGTTGGAGAAAGTGCTGGAGGCCATGGACACCGACACCCCTCTCAAGATCGACTTAGAGTTGCTTTGCCAGGCGTGCAAGGAGCTGTCGGAGATGAAGGGCAGCATGCGTGAAGGGCTTTGCACAGGTGCACTCAAGAGGCTGGAGGTGGTTGTTGTCTCATGGGTCAAGGCATTGCTCAAGGCAGAGCCGGGGACGGTTGACGTGGGTAGCAACGCCATGAAGCATGTGCAGTCGGGCCTCAGCATGTTCACAGGGTCGGCTGGTGTCAGCAAGCTTGCGGACAACCTCTCCAAGTGGAGGAAGTCTTCCCAGAAGTCCTTGGTGGCTTGCGAGCTGTTGCAGATTTGCAGGGGCTTCCCAGCCGATTTGCAGAGCAGTATGAACCCGAGCAACATCAGCTGCTTTGTGGATGCATGGCAGGCGTGCTGGAATTGCTCGAATGACTTCATCACGGAGCTTTCGAAGGACAAGGAGAAGGACGTGAACCACGGCATTTCCTGGGTCTTCCGATGCATCGCTGGCGTGGTCAAGGCCACTTCGAGTGATGTTTGTTGTTGGCCACGAAGCTCATTATTAGCTGATTAGCTCTACATAAGCCTAAAGCCAAAAAGCTTACGATGAGAAAAACTGAAGCTTCGGTTCTTTGCCGGGCTCGGCCTCAGGGTGGGTTTAGGGCCTTTAGGGCTTCGGGTATATGGGATTTAATGGGACTTGAGGTTCAGGGTTTACTTGGAGGTTCATGGGTAGTTATAAGTCGGGTTATGAATCCCCTAGCCCTAGTATGGGTTATAACTCATAACTAGAGTAACTAGAGTCACCTTACTTCTAACCCAACTTATAGCTACCCATGAACCTCCAAGTAGGGGTTTAGGGCCAAGGGCTTCGAGGGTTTAGGGCCAGTTTAGGGTTTAAGGTTTAGGACCTGTTTAGGATTTAGGGTTTAGGGCCTTAGGGCCTTAGGGTTAAGGTTTAGGGTTTAGGGAGTCAGGGTTTAATTAAGGTTTAGGATTCATGGTGTTTGCGGAACCTCCAAGTAGGAGAAGTGAGGGGCTTAAGGGTCTATGATATGAGTCTATAGGATTGAAGCCTCAACAACTGTAGCAGCCGTAGCAGCAGTTGTAGCAACATGGCTAGCAGTAACAGCAGTGAGCACGCCATGTGATGGTTTGTTATGGTTCGGTTAGTTTGGTTCCTGAGCATGTAAAGCAAAAATCATTTTCGTTTGCAGGCGACTGAAGTCGAAGCTCCTGCTGATGCTCGTGTCATCGGGGCTGGCTTGAAGCTGGGGGTCATTGTGAAGAACAGCACCCATCCTTTGAAGGGTTGGATAGCATGCCAACTGGAGACCATGCAAGCAGGCCAGGACTGGCGGCAAACATGGGCGCTTGGTGATGGAGATTCCCGAACAAGGATTGAGCAAGATCCAGAGGGTGTGCGGCTGGCACAAATCCTGAAAGCGAGCGTCAGGTTGCGCAAGGCCCTGCAGACCAATGCCGATGTACAGGTTGGTTTGAGCCGGGAGGAGCTGGAGGAGCACGCCGCCCTCTTGTACTTCGACATCCAGGCCCAGTACCAGCCCCTCTTGAGCCAGCCTATCCTGATGGATGTGGTCGCCCTGACGGCCGTCAAGCACATCGAGCACTTGACTGAGATGTGCGAGAAGATCCTGCAGGTCACACGGGAGTTCGGCACCAACACCGAAAATTCATGGAAATACACGCTGACCCCGGACAGCAACATGGATGGTATCATAGCCGCATACAATCAAACCCTCGAGACAATCGATGGTGATGAGGCTTCCACAGCCGTTGATGCGCTTGGAAAGGACCGCTTTGTGCAATGAATGTACTGTAGTGATTTTCGTGGGTTGTTCAGTGTCCAGTAGCTGAAGATCTGAGCTTAGAATTCTACGTACTCTCGCTGTACTGAAAGTAGCTAGCATTTCAAAAATTCAATACTGGATCCGTCGAGTTGGCGATTACCCTTTTTCATGGCAGGTTTCAGGCTGTGCTCGACACTCGGTCAGGGCATTGCTATTGTCGGATGTTAGATTCGTAGTCGTAGTCACGTCGTAGTCGTAGTCTTAGACATACGTCCAGCCGCAGGGTACTTCACATGTGTAGTGAACAGCCAGCCAGTCAATAGCCTGGATTGTGTCTATTAGTAAGTCTAGGGAGTCTAGGGCTTTATCTGTTAGGGTCTAAGATTTCCACTGCCGCCAACCGACCGCACCTTGACCCCACCCAAGATTTCACTCCTCCACCAGTGCCGTGCTTGTATCAGGACTGCAAAAAATCCCGAAAGTTCGTCGAGCAAGCCTACGTCTACGCCGATGCCGTGCGTGACCTGGAGACCAAGCTCGTAGCCTGTGACACGGTCTTCCACGAGTCCAAAGCCCTGATCTGTGAGAGTCTGATTTGCTTGGCCTTGAACACCACCAATAAAGTGCGCAAGCTAGCATTGGTGCGATCTCAGCTTGGGGACATCGCAGGGAAGCAGGTCAAGGAGAGTTTGCTACTGCCCCAGTTGGTGCAGGCTGCGCGTGATCTCGTGAAGTAATCACTAGCGACCAGTGTGATCGTGTGAGCTTGTGCAACCACTGCCAAGCCGTCGTTTTTCCATGCTGCGCCTTTTGGGGCCTAGGGGTACAGGGCGGCTCATAGGGGCTCTGTGATAAGTTTCTGTATGTTTAAGTGACAGCCTCCAGACAAGCCGTAGCTTCTATAAGATTCTATGGGTAAGTACTGACGTGCTGTGTGCAGCCAAAGGTTGCATGATGGATGCAGAGTAGCAGCCGGCCCAGGAGTCGTCTCAGTACCCCTGAATAGCGCTCAGAAGCTCATAGGGCCTACATAGAGCCATAGGGTCAGGGTCATAGAGTCATAGGCCGGAGAACCCAGGGGGCCCGCAGCATGCAAGCAGTGGCACGCGGTCAGTGTTTGTGTCTGTGTTTGTGTCATCCTGAGCTATGGAGCGTAGGAGCTTGTCGTCACACCCCAAATCCTAAAGTCCTAAAAGAGCCGTCAAAAGTTTCTGAACATGTATCCTGGAAAAACATGGACCACGCTGACTGCAGCGACTCTGGACTCTAGATTCTAGATGACTCTAGATTATACTCCAGATCAGAAGTTCAGAAGGCTGCTCCAGACTTCAAATTTTCCATGCGGCTGGGCTCAGTGTTCTGCCGCTGCAGCAAAACGTGCTGCCTACGTTACCTGCAGACGACCGCATCGAGGCAAATGCAATTTTGTTTTCCTGTGTTATGTTTCAGTCCAGTCAGACAGGGCCAACAGGCAGAGAGAGAGAGAGAGAGAGAGAGAGAGAGAGAGAGAGAGAGAAGCCACAAACTGACGCGCAATCACACGTGCCAAGCTTACCCAGCCATGCTTGCCACTGAAACTAGGCTGATGGCTGGTGGGATGGGAAGGGGTGGGAAGGGACGGGAAGAGGCAGGAAGGGATAGGGCAGGATCGGACGAATAGGATGGGAAGGGAGAGGCCGGGACGGCTGGGATGATAGTAAACCCCTAAACCCCTAAACCCTAAACCCCTAAACCCTAAACCCCTAAACCCCTAAACCCCTAAACCCTAAATCCCTAAATCCCTAAACCGTGAATACTCTTCAGGGGCCCCAGAGGGCTGCTGTACCGAAATGAGACCAGGAGCTTCTAGGCAGAAGACCTTGGCCCGAAGTTATGGGTTTTCTTTGGGGTTAGGGTTTAGGGGTTTAGGGGTTTAGGGGTTTAGGGGTTTAGGGTTTAGGGTTTAGGATTGAGCGTTGAGGGGTTTAGGGGTTTAGGGGTTTAGGGTTTGGCGGTTTAGGGCTCTTAGGACTAAGCCTTGCTATGCACGCCGGTCACGTGCGACCAAAATTAACTCTTTGAATGTGCTCGCTGATTCCTCTCGCATGCGTGATGCCCTTGTGTCCGGCAGTTTCTGATGGATTAGCGGCTGAAGGTAGGAGGTAATAGCAGACAGCAGCACAAGGTAGAGACCGACAAATCACAAACAGTTGCTTCCAATCAATTGTTCCTTACATGGAGGGGAACTTGATGGTCACTAGCCGCTCCTCTAATCATTCTAATCAGTAGCCAAAGTTAGCCGCTTTCCCATTCCATCGCTCTCCATACATTCCATTCGAACATGTTTTGTGATCTGCCGGCCCCGCAACAAAGACATTGGGACTCGTTTCGAAGTCGCATTTATTTTGGATTGGTTTTCGTATATTTTTCGAAATTGATTTGTGGGGTCTTTTGCATGTCGTAAATTTATCGTAAATATTTCGTAAATCCAAAAAGTACCAAATCGAAAAAAAACCATAAATTAATTAAATCCTGGAATCTGGGAAGCTCCAGGACTTTGCTAGTCTCAATGCTTGACCATGGCGTCGAAGGGAAGGCTACAGAAAGGAATTTATGTGAGGCGCCGGCTGCCGCGCACCCTGCTGAACGCACCGGAAGTCTCGAGCCGCTCGGGCGGGAAAAACTGTGACGACCTTGCCACCTGTGCATGACAAGCAGGCTGAAACTCGGAAAGCACTGCCCACATGCAAGGTCAAACGAGGTACGAAGGCACTCAGAAGGGCACTTTTCCTCACCCCT
>CAJNJA010012525.1:0-13078 GCA_905231915.1 Symbiodinium necroappetens | reverse complement strand
TGGAGCCACGGCTCGCTTGGCTGCCTGGCTCCGAAAGAGCCCGCTCACTTGGCAATCCTGAGCTGTATTGTCAGCCACTGCCATTGAATCAGTCTCTCAGCAGCCACACCCTCTGTACTACTAACCTCACTCCGACAAGTCACGTCCCACAAGTCCTTGGTGGCCACGTGTAGCCGGAACAGCTTGAACCACCTGCTGGAGCCGTGGCTGCTGCCAATGGAGGCCCGGTCCTACTAGGCGGAGATGCCGGCGGCCCTCCAGCACGACGCTTAGGGGCATTGCAAGCACGCTGCAGCATGAGGACGTTCCACGTCACCTAAATCCAAGTCACTCGTCGTGTGAGACTTGACGAGGGCGCGCTACACACCGATGCAAAAAACAGCCATGCTTGCATGTCCGTGCAGCGCCTCTGCAAGCATCGCAGAAGCGCCATCTCTCGACATTTTTCCAAGGCTGCGGATGCGTCACCGTGTCAAGTCTGCGAGTGAATCCGCAGCGCATGTTGAAGCTTAGCAGAGCTATAGTCGAGGCGCAGACATGCCAGCACTGTGAAACACCATGTGCCGAACACCCCACAGTGGAAGGCATTCCCAGCCATTTTAGCCACGTGGTTCTGTTCGTGGCCGATAAAAGGCAACCTTATCGGACCCAGCCCACACTGGTGAGCGAGGGGCTTGAAAAGCGGCCATCCTTGCAACGCCAGTCGTTCTGCAGGCAGCACGATGCTGCGGGATGCAGCGTGCCAGAGGATGCGGGATGCAGCGTGCCAGAGGATGCCCATCGATGCCGTGAGGCGGGGCAACCGCCCAGACAGGGTCCAGCACGGCCAAGAATTGGGATCGTCGTGCAAATGGAAGACTGCCGAAGGATCTCGGGTGGCCTCCACGCCTTTCCTCTGCAGCCACAACTCCTCGTACCTGCGCAGCCGCCTCTGCTCAGTCCGCCTGAGGAGGTAGGCCATGTCATTGCAGAGCGTGACGGGATGTGCTGCGCGTGGTCGGACACCACGTGCCTGTGCGCAAGAAAGATTGGAAACTGGCACACCGACAATGATCAACGCAGCACACGCAGAGACTACTGAAACCATAGTCGCCGGGGCTGGCCTGAGCCAGGTTGATTTCTGCTTCACGGACCGCCAAACACGCTAAAACCTCTACCCTGAACCCTGTACCCTAAATCCTGAACCCTCTACCCTAAACCCTGAACCCTGCACCCTCTACCCTAAATCCTGAACCCTCTACCCTAAACCCTGAACCCTGCCCCCTGAACCCTAGCCCTCAACCCAAGCCTCGGGTTTCGAGGCAACCGGTGCGGCCCAGGCAGATGCGAGAGCGGGCTGCCGGCGAAAACGTGCAGCTTAGCGTCTTTGGGATTAAAAGCTTCAGCTTGTGCTTCGGACGCGGCCACAAAACAAGGGACCCCCCTTCCAGGCAAACGCGTCTGTAGGTGCAAGCGCAGACAGGATTGGGCAGGCGGAGGTTTGATTTCAGGGCTTTCGGGTTGCAGGGGGGGGGGGGGGGGTTACGGTTTACAACAAACCCCTGCCTGCTTGCGAGCTAGCATTTTGGCCACGCGTGCTGCCGCAGCAGTGGTTGCATTAGCACCTCAGCACAGGGCAAAACTGGCAGTGTCGATACGCACACCTGTGCTGCCACCGCTTTCCAAAACCCGACGCCTGCACCCCAAATCCTTAATGAAGGCCTAGCTGTCAATTCTGACATCCCTACACTCTCAGAGACTCCAACACCTCAAATAAGCTCTTTACCTTAGATTCAGATGATAAAGGAATCATGAGTATGATTTATTCGAGGTATACTCCTAATGCAAACGATTTCGCAGTCTCTGTCTCTGGCCTTTAGACTAGATGCCACTAAGGGGTCGGCCGGAGGCCCGTGCATCCGGAGGCGCCTCCGCTGAAACTCCGTGCAGGATTTAGGAATTAGGATTTCGGATGTTTAGAGATGAAAAGGTTGGGGTGTAGTGTTTAGGGCTTAGGGTTTACACGTCTTCCTGGGCTGATAGCCTATGCTACGATGGTGCCACCGCACACCAGAGTGTGTGGGCGCGGCAGGCTGTGCGAGAACCCGGGGAAGCTGGAAGTGGCCCATCAGGTCCAGAAACCCGCTTATCAGAGAAGTGTCGCACTCAGGGCCCAAGAACCCCTGCCACCTCAGGTATCCGGTTTTGGGGGGGAGGTCCACGCTCGCCCGCTCCTTGTGGCCTGGGGTTAAGGGGATTCCCAGCAAGGGGAGAACCAAGATGTACCTACAGGTCGCACCCACAGTTTGCCTCCATGCGGTCTTCAGTTTCGGGTGGGAGCCGCACGTTTTAAGCGTTGCCGGACCACGCACGCCCCGATCACACCGGAAAATCCACCTCCAAAGCATCGCCTGGAAGCTTCGTTTTGCAACCTATGCCCTGATCACCCGAGATCCTGAACCCCCAACCCTAAACCCCTCAACCCTAAACCTAAAGTCTAAACATCAGGTGTTCAATCCCCTTTGGGCTTCGGAGGTTGGTGGGAACCTTGGAAGGCGCCGACGCAGGAGGCCTGGCAAAAGCGGCGGCGTCAAGGTGTGGACTGGACGTTCTAGGGCTTAGGCTTAGGGATTTCGGGGAGTCAGGGGGCTTTGGGATTTAGGGCTTTAGGTCCTTTAGGTTTTGAGTTCAGGACTTTGGGGCCGCCTAGGACTTAAGGTGAAAGTTTCTGCCTTGTGGTTGAGGGTATGGAATGCCGGCTCAAGGGTTACAGTGCAGGCTGAGGGGCTGAAGGGGGAGGCTCGAAGAGTACATGTGCAAGTTTATATTTTTGTTGGAGCCTGACTTGTCTTGTCTCCGGGTGGGGAAGCAAGTCAGTGGGGTTTGGGGCTCAGGGGCAGCTGAACTTCAAAATGCAGCACACCTTACGAGGACCCAGTGTGAGAACGAAGGCTTCAGCAAGCAGAAAACTAGGAATCTGAGTCGAGGTTTTAAGAGCCTTGCCTGTCAACCTGCCAGCCAACACTGTAACATCCGCCTTACGAAAGTAGGGGTCGGAGTTCTTCGTAAGACAGAGTAATAAGACCGCACTATAGTTCCTCCTATAACTCATGATATCCCAACAAACCTCTTCTAATTATTAAGGCTATCAAGGCTCCTGTTTTATTGTGAACATCCCTGTGCTTCCTTGAGCCTAAACCCCCAGCTCTGTGATGATTCGTCTTGGGAGTTTGAGAAACTAAGCGCTCCTACTACAGACCCCAAACAGTAGTAAAGTAGTAGTATCTTTACCAGAGAACCGACCGAAACCGAAACAATGGCCCCCTGTTCGCTGACTAAAGGCAGTGCCTCCAGGGCTTGCTGTCGCCAGGCGGCCGCCCAGGCACCTCCGATGCAGCCGCGTGCTGGCTTTGGGGTTTGTGAGGGTTACTTATGGGGAAGGTCGTAAGCACGTTGAGGTCTTGCTTGTGGAAGTTCGGGCCGAAACGGTCAGTAGCGCCGCTTGCTATGACTTCTGGTGAGTTTCAATATGTTTCACTATGTTCGAGCGCACTGGCACCATCTTTCTGTTCCTGTGATTCGCTCGATCGCTTCACGATCGTTGCTGTGCCACCTCTGACGCAGGATGGAGACGATGACGACTGGAAAGAGGAGGAGGAGGAGGCCGAGGACGAGGCGCAGGAGGGCGACGAGGGTGGTGGTGGTGGTGGTGATGACGGTGATGATGATGATGATGATGGTGATGACTAGGATAACAATAATGATGACACCCGATGATGATGGTGATACTGATGGAGATGAAGGTGATAATGATGATGGCGATTGTTATGATGATGAAGAGAAGGCGGGACGACCTGGCTTCTCTGATTGTTATGCCTGGCCTGCTCACTGCGTCGCTGCGAGGGCCTGTCGTCGGCTGGCCTCGGCAATAGCATCAGGGGACCAGCAGCAGCCTCCAGGCTGTTTCTGCTGCAACTGCTACAACCACGACCACCGCCACCACCATCACCAGCACCATCACCACCATGCGTCTCCAGCTACTGCTGCTGCTACTGCTGCTGCTCTTCTCCTGCTGCGGCCACTGTTATTGCTGCACCTGCCGCCACCATGGTACGAATCGAAGACTACTGCTGCTCGCATGTAATACTATCCTTAGCACAAGAATATTCCACAATTCAGGTCGCGACAATGGGCTGGGAGAAGGAGAATTCGGCGAATAGGCCTTCCCAGCTGCCACTCCGGCGAATTCGGGCTTTGGTCTCTGAGTCCAGCATTTCTTTGCTGAGTAAACTTTGCAGTCTTCCCGAGTCTCACACAAAATCCGAGGGCCTCCAAAGCTGTGGATACCGGGATAAGAACAGTCAACCGAACAGCCCCGAATCCTGACACAAGGCTCCCTAGAAAGTCGCGAGTTTATTCGAGCGAACTTGAAAGGAGCACTGGTCTGGACTGGTCGCAGACTGAGCCCTTCTGCAATCCAACCTGAACCCTAAACCGCAATAAACGCACCAGAAACGTTGCATCTAAAACCCCAAAAATCTCCAAAACACTGAACCCGAATACCCTACTTACTTTCTTACACCATCAAACCCGAACCTAGAAACCGCCACAACAACCCGAGCCGTAACATCCCAACAAGATTTCCCCAAAAAATCCCTAAGCCCCCACCATGTCCAAATGTCAATAACCACGAACATCCCAAGCTTACAAACCTGAAACCCTAAAATCTCGCATTCCCAGCTTTGAAATCCCAAAGCCCTCAAAGCCCACAAAAGCCACAAATGTCCCCGAAAACCGGTGGAGATCCGAAGACCCCACCCCGATCGTTGGACCAGGGCCTCTTCGAAGGGCCAAGCCTCTATCTTCGGCTGATACCGGTCCTCTGGGCTCCGGAACTTGTAGGTCTTTAAGGTTTTCTGCGGTTTAGGAGTTCGGGTTCTTTGGGTTCTTTGGGTTTGGGGTTTGGGGTTTGAGAGCTCTACCATGACCGGAGCTTGCTCAAAACTTCTCACCTTGAACCAGATTTGTCGAAGCATTTTCCGAGGGTAACATAGAGGCATCAAGCTCCCGTAGCATTCCTAAACTCGCCAAGTGGAATAAGGTACTCCTACTATTGAGGTACCCCCAAACCCTGAACCCTTACCCCCAAAACCCTAAACCCTGAACCCTAAACCCTAAAACCCTAAGCCTAAACCCTAAAACCTCCTAAACCCTAAACCCTAAACCCCAAAATAGCATGGCGGATCCTCCGCCGCCGGCTCGAGCTTGGCGACGCTGACAACCTTCCAGAACCATTGGGGGGGGGCTGTTTAATATTGAGGGGCGGGCAACCTGACCGAGGTGTTTAGGGTTTAGGGGCACCTTAAATAGTAGGAATACCTTGTTACATTTTGGCGCCCTTTTAATGCGTTTGTGGGGTAGGGGTGCCGTATTCACGAGCTGCTATCCTACTATTCATAACCCGTATTGCGGTAGCGCCTTCTAGGGATCCTCGTAATGATGAGTACCCTACTCTCCTACATGTCCTATTTTTCAGTGTCTATAAATTGTTAGGATCCTTCCATTGGGGATCCAAACATGGAATCGGAACCAGGGTCCTCTGTTATCTGAAAGGCCGCTTCCGCGCAAATGCCCACTGCCCTTCCAGCCAAGCTGTGCTACAGCGGTCTTTGGTCCATAGGCTGTAGGGTTTCGGGATCTAGGGTCTTGGAACTTGGGGGTTCGTTCCCTGCGACGTCCTACCAGATCATCTTCAACAGCCAATGTGAAAACAGCCTTCGGTCGTTGCGGCGACTCCGTGCCAGGCAGCTGGCCATCCTAGCGCACAGAGCGACGCACCTACACTCCTCCTATGCTACAGAGTGAATGCGCTTCCTCCCTGCAAGTTTGAATCAAGTTTCCTTGCTGGTAATAGAATACATACCTGCAGCATCTCAGCACAGATGACGATTCTGTGATAAAGCCGCAAGCATAAGCTCAAAATTCTGAAGTTTGGGCACGGTCTGGTCATCACAATCTTACATCCTCTGAGAGCCTGGCTTCAGATCGAAAGAGTCGAAGTACTATAATAGAGAACATAGAGTAAATACTGTGACCAAGATTTCATATACTCTATACAGCATAATACAGCATAAAAGATATACTCACACTATTGCATGGCGCTAAGGCTCAGGCCGTGACCTGCCCCGTCGCCCCTGGTGCCCTGGGCAACGGATGCGGCCACTCTTGCTTCCCGGCCTAAGACCCTGCTCCCGGTTTAGGGTTTTTGAGTTTAGGGCTTAGACCCTAATCCCTCCCCCACGCATAAGGCAGCATGGGACATCCCGCGCACACTAGGTGCCTGAAGCAGTGTATCTGTACTTCTTGGAGTTCCCCGACAAGACCCTCTTCGAAATACAATCCAAGCATAAAGCTACCCCCAAAACCCCCACTCGAAAATCTCAGGGTCCTGGAAAGAGCTTTCCGGGGCTCCAGACTTCGAGGAGGCCGCGGGGGAGGTGCCCGAGATGGCTGGGCTCTCCTTTGCCTCACATGGGAGGGTTCAGGAGGGTTTAGGGTGCAGGGGTCGGAAGGAGGGGTCTTGAAGGGGTCCTAGAAGAGTTGCTAACAGTTAGCTAACGTTCGATAAGGGGGTGTTGAAACCGACAAGGATTCAATAGCACTTTGGGTTCTGCAAGGGGCTTCACAAAGGGTTCTGGAAGGTTCCACAAGAGCTTGATTATGTAAGGCTTCTAGAAGAATTTGATAAGGGCTCTGAGGAAGCTTGGGATGATTCAAGGCCTTCGCCGGACTTCTTTGGGCTCACCGGTTGAGTGGCTCAGAGTCAGGGCTTCATGGGCTCACGGCTTTTGAGGTCTCTTGGCTGTGGCAAGGTTGAGGAGCTTGCTTAGAGTTCCGCTGGCCTCGAGGATGGGCTCGCCGTACTTCTTGCAGACGTGCTCGTACACCTCCCACTCGGAGCCAGCATACCTGGCAGGAGTCCATAGTTTGGAGCTCACCTCATACACGTTGCAGGAGACCTATCAACTCATTGAAGGAACCTCAGATTGAAAGAAAACCACCGTGCCCCGAACACTGAACCCTAATACCCTAAGCCTCTGTACCCACAGCCGAAGGCCACCCGAAAACCCGAGGCACTAAAACCCAAAGACCCTATGCACCCGGAGTTCTCGAGTTCAGAGGCAGGACCTTCAACCCTAAAAAACCCCACCCTATACCCTAAACCCTAAACCCCAAAAATCCTAAACCCTAAACCCCAAACCCTAAACCCTAAACCCTAAACCCCAAAAATCCTAAAACCCCAAACCCTAAACCCTAAACCCTATACCCTAAACCCTAAACCCCAAAAATCCTAAACCCCAAACCCTGCCGCACTTCTCGAAGATCGAGTCCAGCTCCGCCAACTTCGTGGGGTTCCGACCTTCGGGAGGAAAGCAAACCATCGCAGTGGTCGACACAGGAAGGGTTTAGGGGTTTAGGGATTTAGGGATGTAGGGGTTTAGGGATTTAGGGATGTAGGGGTTTTGGTTTTTGTGTTTAGGTTTTAGGATTTAGGGCCTAGGGTTTCATTAGCAACAACTTTAACGGTAACCTTGACAATGCTGAGCAGCACTTTCGAAAACAGATACAAATAAGAAATCAAACAAAAATGACAACAGTAATATTAATAATAACCAGAACATCTCATGTAATGTCTGATCTCGTATGTATATATGTATAACCTACAATATGTCGCACATAACCTACAAATTTTAACTCAAACAACTCCGCGTGTAACAAGCCAGGGTTGAGGCGGAAGTAGATGCCACGGATCAACTCCCTCAGTCGGGCTGCCTCGCGGGTCTAGGCTTTACGGTAGAGGGCTTCGGGGGTCTGGGGTTTGGGGTTCAGGGTTTCTGGTTTAGGGTGGAAGTCCTGCGGGTCCAGGGTTTGGGGTTCGGGTTTCGATTTAAGGTTCGGGGTTTAGGCCTTTTGGGGCTTAGGGTTTGGGGTACAGGGTTTAGCGGTGAGGGTTTCGGCACGTAGGGTTGTTTATGCACAGCTGCAGCTGTCCACCTTCATGGTGTCCTGCACGCTGGGGCCTGCCAGCATGCTCTCTCTGTCTCTTTCCCGCCCTCCCAGTCTGGGGACTGAAGCGTCATGGCTCCGAAAATCCACCCTTTCCCCCAAGATGGCATGCGATTCATTCATGTTGGCCCCCTCCCTTTCTGGTGCTGCATGAAAACATGGCACCTGCCGCTGCCTCGGCCGCAGGACTGAGCTCTGACTCCTAACCGAAAGGAGCCACGGATTGAGAGACGACTATCCTACAACAGTACCTATACTGGTGCCCGAACTTCGGGCGGATTGAAGGGGATGGCACCGAGCGCTTGAACTTTGAAGTCTGGGCACCGATGGGGCGGTCTTAATGTTGATGCTGGGCTTCTAGTTGGCGGAATCAATGAATAGTGCTGCCCACGATTGCCAAGATTGCCAAGATGGACATTCATGTGAAGATGACAGTGCTAATGCAGGTGCTAAGGCACATGACGACGACGATAGCGATGATCAAGCAGCAACAGCAGAACCACAAGCGGCAGCAGCAGCTGCAGTGCCTACATTAACATCAGCATCATGTTCACCATCATCACCCCATCACCACCGTCGCCACCCTCACCATCAACATCATCGCCCTTGTCATCAGCATCAGCAATCAACCTCAACAGAGGCAACCTTCTTCACCAGCGTCATCGTCGTCAACATCCACATCATCATCAACATCAACAACATCATCATCATAATCGTCATCAGCATCAGCAGCAGCATCATCATCATCATCATGAGCATCACCATCATCATCATCATGATTGCAGCACCACTGCACTCCCTCCTTCTTGTCCTTCTTGTCTTTGTTTCCCTGACAGCAGCTGCATTGGTCGGCAAAGTGTACCCTGCTTCCAGTTCTCAACAACACCACGCGCAGTATCGCTCGGTCAACAAAACTGATATTGGACCTTGTCCTTCTTGTCCTCCTTTTTGTCCTTCTTGTCCTTTTCCTTCTTGTCCTTGGGTTCCTTGCCGGCTGACAAGCAGCGTCTCGGAACAAAAGCCCCACAGATCCGGTGGAGTCTCCGGCCTTTTTCTTCTCCATGGCCTCACAGAAAAGCATCCGCCCTCGACTCTACAGCGCGGAAGGTCTGCACTTCGTAATCGCAAACAGCAAAACATCGATTGAAGAGAGCGAACAAGACCCGTTAGAACTGAGACCAAACGTCAATCTGCGTAAAACCCCCTCAATGCCGTAACAACAGAAGACCATCGAACTCGCTGCCCAAATCAAGCCCAGCCTCGGCAAAGCGTGGATCCATGTAGTGCGCCCTGCTGCGATAGATCTTTTGATGTGCGCTAGGGATAAGCATGAGCTCCAGACTACATTGTCGTGCACGTGCCTACCAGAACTCCACAAAGAGCTACCGATCTAGGGCCCAGAGGTGAGAGACCACCCCTACACTTCACCGAGGCTGCGGCCAGGGGGGCAACGGCATGCCGTGCCTCAGCAGGCTTTGACGAAAGCTGTCGCAGCCCAAGCTTTAAGGGGCCCCAAAGAAGGAACAAACCAAGTTAGCGCGCACCAGCACGTTGTTGTCGTTATTTTCGGGCACAACAACAACGGCAGCAACATTATCATTGATCACCTTCATCATCGTCACAACCACCATCGCCACTGGCCGACATCATGCTCCCACTGCCATCGTCGGCGTCATCATCATCATCATCATCAACGATGTCCACCGTCAACGATGAAACGACAACAAGAAACAGAGAAGGGGCCAGATAAAGCTACAGGCCTCGCCTTTTCAGTGAGGGGAGAACGTCGCCGAATAAATCCAGCGATTACCATGCCGAAAAGAAGTAATTACAACCGAACGAGCAGAGAGAGGGAGAGGGAGAGAGAGAGAGAGAGAGCAAAACTAACTGCTCCGACTTCAAGATACTGCCCTTGTACCCTCGTTGCCCATGAGCTTCCCGGGTTCGCGGCATCGTCATAGGCATGCCGTGCCTCTGTACCAGCCGCAAACTTGGGAGCGAAGCCTTTATATGTCTTACAGGGCCCAGAAAAAAATGGTTCAGGAGACGTTATTCCTCGTTGCAAAACATCTTAAACCAAATCGACATCATGACAACAACTCCAAGAGCACACCTGCAATGACATCGAGGATGCCTGTGTCGGCCCACCAAGCGCAGTGTACCCCTTTCGTGATGCACCCGACACAAGAAGAAACTCCGAACCCAAGACAAACCCCCCTTCTACACCCCTCAACCCTTACAACCCGAAACCCAAAACCCGTTTCTCAACGCAACAGTGGAAACAGTTGTAGGATTTTCACAGGCCCGGGGCGGAGGCATGCCAGGCGGCACGTGCATACCCATCCCAGGCCTGAAAAGAGTAGGTGAGGCTACGGGTGAAGGTTCAGGGTGGAGGGTGTTGAGGGTGTTGAGTTCAGGGTTTTGGGTTCAGGGTTTTGAGTTCAGGGTTTCAGGTTCAGGGTTTAGGGTTCAGGGTTGAGGGTTAGGGTAGAGATGTGTAGAGGGCTTAGGCTTGTATGGGCAGTTCAGGGTTGAGGGTTCAGGGGCTAGGATTGCTGAAGTTTCTCGAGCCCTTAGGGGATTGTACATATCTTCATGCACCCTATACCCTAAGCCACGAAGCCCAAGCCGAGGGCTTCCTGGCACCGAGACTTGCAAGCATCAACAATCATCAGTCCCATCGACGCCGTCCCTGTCTTAAGGTCACAAGCTCGGAGATCTCCGGTAGTAACTAGAACAAGGCCTTGAAGTATGTTGTACTATACTGATAAACCTAGTCGAAACCCCAGACAATAGGGTTTGTAAACATCCCGAGACCATCGAATCGAAACACGTCTAAGCGCGAAGACGACATATTTCAAGACGAAGGATCCTTCACGAGAAGGCTGATGCATCTGGCGACGCTTGGCCTCTTGCGACACGACCATCGACACCATCAGCAACACCATCACTGCAAAGCCTGGCACTGCCCTTGACATCACCACCACCGCCATCACCGCCACCGTTCGCGAAGGAAACTCCTACCGTCCAATCCTTGGCTTTTGGAGCCGAGGTGCATCATGTGCATCGGCAGGTGTGGCGGAGGGGTGCTGGTCAGACCCTGGTTCTCCTTGCCCCGCTTCTTCTCCTTCTCACGATCCTGAACAGGGAGGGCACAATGAGCCCAAATGCGGGGAGGTTTTGTAAGGAAGTTTGAGGGTGCTTTTTTGGGGTCCTAAGAAAGGATTTTGATACGGATTTGTTGCAGAACGCCTGGAGGGTTTCTTAATGTGTTTTTGCCGGGGGTTCGAGCTCCAGGGTTTCGGAGTGTCCTTGTCCTTGTCCTTCCGCTTCTTCTCCTTTTCCTTGTCCTTCTCCTTTTCCTTATCCTTCTCCTTCAGCTCCTGCAGGACGCGAGAAGCGGGGGAGGAAGCTGTCAAGGCTTGATTGCGCGGAAGCCCTACCCACCTTCTTGACAGCTTTCATCTCGTGTGTCTTCTCCCTGCCAACAAAGCCAGAACTGAAACGAACTTGAGCCGAATCTGGGGTTGCATTGAATCAAGGCTCCATGGCTTCCTGAAATACATTCCAAGGACCCTTGGCTCTCGTATGCGCCAAGTATTCTCTAGACCCCGGACAACCCAAATTCAAATTGGCTGGCCTGTGATGACCGTGGCCTGTCCTCTTGCGGCCTCATAGAAGAAAGGTCGAAGACGGAGTATTGATATCGATGGTGACAAGATGAGCATTGACCGCAATTCGCGCGATGGGGTGATTGGTTGTTTCATTAGCAAAGAACGATGACGCCTAACGCTCGACAATCGTAAAGATAGCATTTTCAACGGTTGCAGAAATGATGTCTGCACAACCACAAGCACTGGTATGGATCGGTGACGGCATTAACACCGCCAATAGGAACTGGGGGCCTCCGTTTTCGGTAAATCTCAGCTCTGACCAAGCGTCAGGTTTGCTTTGGGGGCTGGAGTTGCTCTTCTAATGTTTCTCGCGCGTTTCTTGCTGTCCAGAGTTGGGGCTGCAGCGTTGACGGGTTTACATTATGGTTTTAAAGGGCGGGTTCAGACTTTGGGCTTCTCGACGGGCAGACGACAGGCTGCAACCAGAGCCCTGGGACAAGCCCAAAAAACCGTCAAGCCCGGTGGCTCAACCTCTACATACGTAAACCCCACACCAGAGCACCACAGACAGACCCATCGTGTGCAGGAAGCTCTGCCTTTGTGCTTTCTCTCATGGCGGTCCTGGCAAGAAAGATCGAGAGTCGTGTTGAATCTGAAGTCAGGCTCTGCACGTTGATGTGATGAAGGTTCATAATATGTCGGATCCCTCACTGTGAGTTCCACTATGGTTGCTGTGGTCACTCAAGCCACGAAACAGAGACTCGCCTGAGGCCAAACTTCCGGCTCAGCTTGAAGCCTAAAGGCAACTGTCGGGGCCTTCTCAGCTCGTGTCTCCATGAACTAGTGCATCAGGCTATTCGGGAACGGGCTTGACGCTTGCATCTTGGACTGTCAGATGGTGTAAGATGGATTACCCCATCACGAAGTTCAAACGAACCCGGGATGCCTCCTCGCTTTCCTCGCTGGTGCTGTCCTTCTGTTTCTCCTCGGCTTTCAGTTGGACAAGAGTCTCTCACTCCTGTCGCTTCTATGTTGCGAGACACTGTGCTCATGTTCATGTTGCCCTTTAGTAGCTTTGTACTAGTATGTACTAGTCGGTTGTCGTCGTGCACTAGCAGTAGCACAATACCAGCTCTAGCAGGAGCTGCAGAAGTAGTCCTGGTCGTCGTGGTCGTTGTGGTCGTTGTCGTCGTCGTCGTCGTCGTCGTAGCAGTAGCAGTAGCAGTAGCAGTAGCAGTAGCAGTAGCAGTAGCAGTAGCAGTAGCAGTAGCAGTAGCAGTAGCAGTAGCAGTGGACCGCAGCGTCTGGGTTTCAAGGCCCAGGGTCTCGTATGACGACGTCGACGGGATCTAGCTTGACGAAAAGGAGAGCTGGGATGGGATCAAGACAGAGGTCACGGCCCTCGATTCCCTCCAGGT
>CAJNJA010012524.1:0-13079 GCA_905231915.1 Symbiodinium necroappetens | reverse complement strand
ACCCACTTATGACCATACCCCTACAAGTTCCTGGGGTCCTGCAAGCCTTAAACTTCAAACCCTAAGAATCTCCTGAGCCCTCAATCCCCAAAACCCCAAAACCAAAACCGTGATCCAACCGGAAAACCCTTAGTGAACCCTTATAACTTATGTATAGTACTGACCCCTCATAAGAACAGGCAGGAAGCAAGAGTACCCTTAACAAAAACCCTGTTGAAACCTCTGAGGCCCTTACCATGCTCAGTGCAGACTTTGCGGCCGCCCCGGCGCCACAGTTTGGTTGGCGTGGCCAAAACGGAAGATAGGATTGCCCTTGACCTCAGGGTTTAGGGTTTAAGGTCCTTGACCTGGATTTAGCTTGTTGGTTGAACGATTCCGAGGGATGAGGGTGCATCCAAGTGATGATAAGGTGTCGGGATTAGCGATTCGGCATGCTTCAGAGTTGGATGCAAAGGATGAATCGATTTATGGGTATGAAGAGACCTGAATGTTAGGACTGTTAGGTATCTGGGACAAGGAATGAGACTTACGGACGCATGCTTGTACCACTCAGCCAACAAGCTGACTCGTGTCTTTTTTGGCTTCTTTGCATGTAGCTTCTCACAAATGGACCATCCAAAAACAGTTATGCTTAACAGTTACTACGTGAGCCCAAAGATGCTTCAGAGGCTCGATGAGACAAGGCCACAGCCTTTGTCTGAAGCCAGGAGGAAAATTAAACACCCAAACCAGAAGCCCTCAACTCCTTAACCCTACATGCCCCCTAAACCCTGAGACCCTACATAAACTCTAACCCCTGGCCGCATAACCCTCTTAACCCAGAAGAGTTCGAAGTCTGCCTACAGAGTAAAATACATTTGATATACAGTGTGGTCTCACAAAACAAATTTAACAAAATAACATAAACTATAATCTAAGATAATGCAAGACATCTTTCTGCAACAGAGTGCAAAATGAGGATTCGTACGCCGAGGCACGTGTTCTGGCCAGTCGTACTTCCGATCCAAACCTCGCCGAGGCTGCTCCGAAGCAATGTACAGGGTTCCTCTAAAGCTGACTTTCAGGCATCTCTGAGGGTTACTATGAGGATACTATGTAGGGTTCAGGGCTTAGCTTCCAAACCTAAACCTTAGGATGCTCGGACAGACTATTGTTCCGAAGCCATGGAAGCACAACTTGCAACAAGCGTAACTTAAGCTAATCCAAATCCTTCAGGCCTCAACCCGAGACCCCAAGCCCGAAGACTTAAACCCGCAGACAAAACAAAGCTAAACCTGAAACTCTAAAGCCGAAGCCCTATGTATGTATGTATGTATGTATGTATGTATGTACGTATGTATATGTATATGTATATGTATATGTATATGTATATGTATATGTGTATCTGTATCTGTGTATCTGTGTATCTGTGTATCTGTGTATCTGTGTATCTGTATGTAGATGTAGATGTAGATGTATGTATACTAACATTCCAAGCCCTAAGCCGGATAATTGTCCAGCCTTCCCCAGGGTCGGTGCTGCCATGTGTTCGCTTGTAAAGTTCCTTCACCTCCTGTGTGTCCTTCCGGGGGCTTTGGACCAGCTACAGCGAAGTCGTTTTTGGAAGCTACGATGAGTGCTATACCTAGGGGTTTTATAAGGGCTCGGCGTGGCGCCAGGATGATCCGCGTAAGTGCTTCACTTCAGGCTTGGGGGTTCCAGGACCTCGGGTGATTGGGGTCCAGAGGGGTTTGAAGGTTTCTTTGGCAGGAAACGGGGACGAGCTTGAGGTTCCGAGTTCGGATTCTAGGAGGAGGTTTCGGAGTTGAAGTTAGGATATGTCTTGGAGGTATAGGATCCAGGTGGGATTGACGGGCGGCATTTGCACCGGGAATCTGTCTCTGGGGGTTGAAGGCATGGCATTTGAAGGCCCCGCCTCATGACCCCCTGAGCCCTCCAACGCACTCCAAACACCCTGAAGCCTCTCCGGCCACAGATAGGAAACAGAACTAGACTAGACCGTGCACCAGACCGGGGCCAGTTGCTCAAGTCGTAGGGTTTAACGCTTTCGGGATGGTTTGGGGCCTATGGATGCAGGGATTCCGATGGCGCTTTTTTACATTAGGGTCGAAGGTTTTGAAACCAGCGCAAGACGAATCCGGAATTTTAAAGAATGGCTGCTGAGCGACCGGTTGCCGATCGCGGGGAAACATCACTTCTTTTGCTGGCATCCTGAGAATCAGCAGCGAGGATGTTTGGATCAGTGCTTTGGTGCAAAACCTATACAATAGAGCACTCGGGCCTGGTCGGGAGTGGCCCTTTGTTAGATGTCGTGCCTGCTTGGCCTGTGTTAGGCTCAGACAGTTTTGAGCTGATAATCCAAGCGATACCGCCGGCCAGCCACACAGCCACACAAGCTGCAGGGTCGAGGGGCTTAGTGATGAAGGACATATCTCGTTTTGTTGGCCATCGATATGCATTAGATGGCGGTCGCCCGGCCGATATGTCCAGGTGCAGGTCGGGCAGTGGGTCGGTGTGAATAGCACCCTACTCACCCGACCCAGCAACCCCAGATCCTTTGCACGCACGGGCCGGGATCCTCACTTGAACCCTCAAGCCGTAACACCACCCCCCTCCACCCTAAAGACCCGAAGCCCCAATCTATAGAAGCCAAAAAGGGCAAAAAGCCGGTAGATACTTGCTTGCAACATTCAATGCCCAGCCAGGAGGCGTCGAGTCCAGGGGGCGGCCGAAGCCTTTGAAGTCCTGAAAGAAAAGGAGAACCCTATACCCTCAACGCTAAACTTGGGGTTTGTTCCGCTCTCGCATGGGGGTTTAGGGGTCGCACTGAGTGCGTGTGGTTCATCACCGAAAGGAAAGTGAAAGGCAGGCGTTTTGGGGTCCTGCGTTTGGGGCTTAAAGGTTTTCGGGTGTGGTTTATGGGCTTCAGCGGCCTGGCCCTCAACCAATCTTAAGGTTTGTTCCCAAGCAAGAGCTCATCAGTCCACTCTGCCTAGCCTACATGACATGAGCCCTCGGGAGCACGGCGAAGTCATGATTCTCGAACCATGACCCAGTGGTCCCGAAGCTTGAAGCATACATCGGCTATTTGCGGTCAACCAACTTTGGGGCAGGGTTTAGCCTTGGATCCTCCCCAGCTTTCGCCAGGTGCGAACTATGGACCCGGATTTCACGGCTTCGGCCTTTGGGGCTTGGAGTTTGAGGATTCATTTCCGTCGCCGTCAACATGACACGGGTCTGGGGCATCGGAAACTATACTCCCTGAGCTCTGCTGAGCGGAAGTGGGAGTCTTGGAGACCACAGCTCAATGATGAACGACTTGCGATGCTCATGCAGAGCAATAGTTCGTGTACAATGTCATTGCATTACCTTTTGTATCTGCATGCTAACTGGAGCAAAAGCTTCTCTGGAAACGTGATGCAGCACACGACGTAGCACTGGGCAAACAGCTGGTTAATATCATTAATGAATGATGATTAAACACTGATAGAACCCTTATGTAACACTAGTAATTATTTCATGTGATTCCCAGGATATCGCAGCAGCGAGCGAGTCCGGATCATGGACTTCATCCGGGAAGACGTGGCCTCGCTGGAAGGCCTCCGACATAGTGAACTACAGTCGAACTCCAAGCACGTCTGCCGTCTGCGGAAATACCGACACCACCTCCACAAGTATCAAAGCAACAATTCTGCTGCTGCTGCTGCTGCTGCTGCTGCTGCTCCTACTAAGACTGTGACGACGACTACTACTACGGAGTACTGGGGCCGCTGTGGCAGCAGAATACTAGAAAGCATAACGTGTTCACATCTTGATACATTATAAGAGATGATGTCGGGATGCGCCTTGGCCAGTGGCTCGCGCTTCGTGCTGTGATATACGTCCTGAGCAGATCGAAACCCGTGCACACCATGGAATCTAGCATCATGCATCTCGCTATGCTGAAATATGCAGGTTTAGGGTATCGCGATGTTTAAAGAAATGTCCGATGGCCTCCTGTCTTCCTGATTTGCACTCGCAGTTTGTCAAGGCTTAGCACTCGCTGTTGCACTGAAGAAAACTCCGACCGCTCACAGCGCTTGTCACACACAGTTATCAAGGATGTGCTGCACGGCCATGAGTCATCCTATGGAAGCAGTTATGACCATGCACAAGGCGGTCTGCAACTCGCTAGTTCACTGCTGTACTAGTCGTTGCGAACTCCCTGGCGGTGGGCGAGAACCTTTGTTGATGCAGAGATCTTACACTATGCCTGTTGCTTTACGAGCTACGCACTCACAAACACACGCGCTCTCTCTTCTGCTTCTTTATGTCACCATATAACCACAGCAGTTGGACGACGGCAATGCACGGGGTCCGTCCAAACCCGGGCAGTCGCTTGATATTTTAAAAAATGAAACCACCTTTCCTCCAGGCGCTCAAGCTCCCCAAATCCCAGAGGCCCCAATCCCCGAAGCTCCGAAAGTCACCCACGGGGGGCCCAGCCTCCCCACGTGCATTGATATATTCGGCGACACCGAAGAGCTGACCGGACTTGAAGTTCTGCGCCACATCTTCATCCTGCAGAAATGAGCTTTTGGACGTGCTTCGGGCCTATCAGAATTCAGGGTTATGGCTGCAAGGCTTGGAAGTCTCATAGCCAATCAAGTCAGGGTCCTTGTTCGTCTTCTTGCCGTACCCTTCGCCAGCGTCTGGGATCTTCGAGTTCTTGAGGCCCCAGTGAGTACCTGTCGATTTCCAGCAGCATCCACAGCATAACGTCTTTCGTTTCAGCGTCTTGAAACTGAAGAAGTGTACACCAGACAAAATCTAATAGACTGTAGGTACTGGACATGGCGGTGCCGGCTTTGCATCGGCCACGACGACCACTGCCAATGGCAAGGACAACTACACTGATGAGAGTGTGCACCCACGTAACAATACGGAGCATACTGCGCAATTGGGCAATAACTAAGGCCATGCTGCTGCTACTGCGGCTGCTGCTAACGACAAGAACAACAACAACTGCTACTACTCCTGCTGCTGCTGCTGCTGCTGCTACTGCTACTAGCCACTCCCCCTCCTACCAACTACCTGGCGCCTCATCCACCACCATCATCGATCATCATCATCCTTCATCATGCATCATCATCATCATCATCACTGTCATCAACCATCATCAACCATAAGAGGGTCTGCCATCACGAAAGTACTGTAAATGCCGAGTAACACGGCTCTTGTGGAGGTATTGTTCGGGGTGTCTGTGTACCAATGTCGTCATCATCCCCCCCCCCAAATCCGAAGCCGAATTTATCAAAGTCGCAGAGTGGATTTTGAGGCAAGAAGAAGTGGCATGACAGGACGAGCGTACCGTAAATACCGAGTAAAACGAACGTGCTCTTTAGAGGGTTGGCAGCAGAGGTGGTTGGTAGGGGGGGGAGGCACCTCCTACTACTACTACTACTACCACCACTACTACTACTACCACCACTACCAATCCAATACCACCACTACTACTACTACTCCTCCTCCTCCTCCTCCTGCTGCTGCTGCTGCTGCTGCTGGCTGCTGCCACCGCTGCTGTTGCTAGGTAGTGCCACCAATACCACAACTGCCTTGACGACCATCACGACAACTGCGACTAGTACTGCGAGGACGACGCCTGTTGCTGCTGGTACTCATAATTACTCCTGGGGACCCCGGCAGGCTGCTCCCGCTGATGAGACGAAGGTCGTCCACGACTACAGTCTCCCTCTTGACACAGCGACCCTGACGCTGGAGGTGGCACTAGGGTCTGGCTCAAAGACGGCAAGCATCCCTGCTTGTGTTGCAAATACTCCTTCGCCGTAACCTGCTGATGCTGGGATCCCCGGCTCTTGAAGTTGCACTGGAGCATCGACGACAGTCAACCATCAACCCGGACTTCAACTCTTGAGCTGTGCATAGAAGGAAGGCTAAACTGAAAAAATCAGGAAACCGACTACAACCTGTGATCACATGCCATCGTCGCGACAGCCTTGTAAACACAAGCAGAGACTGCATATGTGGGCAAAAACGAGATCGCAAAAGTTGAAAAGTCCCATTATTCTTCCATAACCCCACTACCTCAAGGTGCATGATGCAAACCAGGCCGACACAGAGGATGCAAGCGGCCGGAGATCGAGTCGGAGCAACAGGACTTTGGCTTAGGCTTTGAGGATGTTTTGGCCGCTAGCTCACTTGTATCTGTCAGGCTTAGCTTGATAGGTTGATTGAAGGGTCGGCGTGTTGTTTCGGTGTTGACGGTTTTGAGGCTCGGACGAGGATTCCGAATGCTTTCTTTTGGGTCTATGTGGTGCTCGATTTCTCTGTTCCGCGCGGTGATTGCTCCCGATTTTCTGTTCCACAGAAGCCAGAAAGGAGGGTTCAGGAGTTCACCGAGGTGTCACTTCAAACTGTCAGGTAAAAAGCTCAGGGTTGAGAAGGGCTTGAGAGGTGGATTGAAGGGTCGGTCTGGGGTTTCGGGGTTTTAAGGCTTGGCAAGGACAAGGTTTCCAAGATTGCTTTTGTGTCATACTCCCGTCCGCTTGGGCGAGTGTTGCCGGGTATGTTGTACCAGTGCGAGTTATTCGCAATGGCTTCTCAATCGATACGGGTTTGGTTTTTCTGGGATGCAGTTTTAAACTTCCAAGGTGCCCTAAATAAAGGCAAAGCGCAAGTCAACACTACAGTTATATAACTCCACCGTCAACATTTACCAAAGCCCTGCAAAACAAACAGATTCCACGGTTCACTCAATTGAACAGAAAAGCTATAGACTTGCTTGGCTTCTGAATGTCCAGAGAAGCAAAATGTTGGATTCCCCGGCATTTTGGCAGCGTTGACTGAGTGTTGACTGTTGTTAATTTGCGTGGTTTTGCTCGTTTTGCCGGAAATATATGGGTTTCTTGCTTTTTAGTGATGTCCAGAACATCAAGTGCTGGGATTTGTCCGGCCTTCTGGCAGTGTTGACCGTGGTGTTGAAGGTTTGATCTTGCGGGCGCAAGTCGACCCAGTCTCTCGCCCGCCTCCCCACCGCCTAGGGGACAGGTCCACTGAATTCGACCACTCTTTCACCCACTCCACCTCTAAATTCTGGGGCAAGATGAACTGCGGCCTGGCGGTGGCCACATGGCATGTAGCAGCAGTAGGTGTTCTCCAGTGTCTCCACCGATTCTCCGTCGCGAGATGGAGTGAATTGCTTTGTCGTGTGTCCTGCTTCTAGCCGCCCGAGACAAGGGTGGTCACGCACCGTCAAATTCCAGCTATTCGACACGACACTGGTAGGAGTGCAGAAGATGCAAAAGCACTGTCGGTGGATGGACGAAATCTTGCACAACGCGTGCATGCATACTTCGAAGGATGGGGGCATCAAGCCCCGCACTCAGCCTGGACTACTTGAGCGATGTCAGATTTAGGCCATCGGAGCAGATCCGGACCCTAGCCTTTCACAACCAAAGTTAGACATGGGGCGCCGGAAGCCACTGAAAGATGTTTATGAAGGGTGGTGCAAAGTTTGTCCATCCAGAGTTATATTATACACTAGTTACTTGTGGTCCAGTGGCACATCTATGGTGGTGCTCCATCTCAGTTTTCCCGTCGGTGCAAGGTTTAGACTATGACTCCAACGACTCAGTTTCACAAAAGCCACACATCCCCTCAGGACATCCAGGAGGGTTCAGGAGTTCACTGAGGTGTCGTTCGAGGAGAGCGCCTGGAGTATTCCGCTCCTCGCTGGATTGATCGACGTTGGTATTTTCGATACGATGTTCGCAAGTGCCTTGGTTCTTCTGAACCTTTTGATGCAGTCGGCGTTTTCCATCATTCTGCTGACCCCTGCTTTCATGGGTGACGAGTTTGAGAGCAAGATCCAGAGCGCCCAATCCTGGCGAACGAGCGTGGCCCATGATGAAAGGTGGGTAGATGCAAAATGCCCGTCTGAAGTGTGCAATATGTTGAGATTTCACCAAGCTCTCCATCGTAGTGTCCTTGTGCTTAGTGTTAGCAGCTGTTCCCTGGTGCCTCCAGGTACATGGATTTGGCTGGCACTAGCTTGGTAACTCGAGTTTGCAACGGCGATGGGTCTGTGATTCTATCGACCGTGCAAGCCACTCTGGTCGAGCATGTCAACAGCTTCCTTGGCATGGAAAAGGATGAGTTTACTCTTCCGGCTTTCCGGCCGGGAATTCTTCTATGCATGCTCTGCATTGTGCTTTGGACGTTGTGCATCTACAAGGAGCGCTCAGCCTACGGTGTAGCCATAGCCATGACTGAAAATGTCCTCCAAGTTTTGTTTATGGATACGGTTTACGTTTTCCATAAACTGGGTAGAGTCGAGTGCTGTCATGTACTACCTTGGACCTTTGTGTTTCAATGATGTATTCTTCCTTTTGAAGGGGTTGTCTGGGTGTTTGTTCACATTCTCCCAGCAGATTCAACAGACAAGCCACTGGGATTTCCTCCGTACTGACCGTTTCCGGTACTCCAATCCCCGTCAAGTTTGATCGTCCAGGTCATTCTTGTAATTCTACGTGGGCGTCGGCCCAACAACATTGGGCACTCACTAGTGAGTAATGTTCTGCAGCCAGGTTAATGCAACTCGTTGATGCGAAACCGACTTGTGCAGCTTTTTTTGTTTCCTCATGCGCTTTTGTTACACCGAGTTGCTTCGATTTGTGGAGTTGCTTGTGTTTCCGTCAAGATTAACCTGGACTTTTTGGAGTTCCATCCCGCTGTGTGTGTGTGTATGCAGTGCAGATTGAAGCTTCTCTGCAGAAGCCGAAAGTTTCGTGGACGCATCAATGTGACTCACACAATTCTTGGGGAGCTCTGAGCTCCAACAAACAGAGAACCAATTGCTGCATGCGGAACTACATAGGTGGGTCTGCTGCTTCTAATTCCAGCTGTTTCTGTCGTAAGCGCCAGAGAAAAATGAAAGACATCTCGGCCTTTGCTCTGAGGGTCGAATTGCTTGGGTTGTTGAAGGGAACCCGGATCTGCAGGAGTTTCGACGGATTTGGGTACAGCTGGAAGCAGCCGCTGGAATTCCGAAGGCTTGGACTGAATTCTCCAAAGCAGCACAGAGCGAAATGCTTTTTTTTTGTTGTTTTTTGCTCGTGGCGGCTGTGACCAGACCCGTGATAGATCCCTCCCCAGATCAGTCTTCGACCTGAAACCAAACCGAAACTCCAGAAGCGCCTATTAGTATAGGGGTCGGAATAGCTTGTAATAGTATCCACTCATAGTCCCTATATATCTCTAGTACAGTATATCCAAGTTCTGATTATCATGACCCCTACATTCCCTAAATCCAAGCGGTTGCAATCGTAGCCTTTTGCGCGCTGGGCGTCCACCGCCTGGGACTTTTCAGGTAACGTAGAGCTTGGACTAACTAACGACCAGTAGTATTCTTTCTAACAGCCAAGCCGCAAACCTGGTTATTTGTAGTCCTATACTGTAGCGTTCCTGGCGTACCCCGGAACCCTACTCTTAGTGTAGAGAGGCCCGTGGAACCAGTCACGCCTCCGGCCTCTTATGCTTGCACTCCTGAGCCGCCAACCGCCAACCCATCCTGACCCTCATCGTTCCCTTATAAGCCGATGTTGTATGTGATGTCGCACATGTCAATATATGTGATATGTGTCACTCCAGGGGAGCACTGTACCTCATTCCGCCGACTCTCGCAATCGCACGCTGCTAGTATTGGCCATGCCATGCTGATGTTCAGTATACAGACCTGAATGGAAAGTTGAGGGGGTGGACAGTTCTGGCAGCCAGCCCCTTCAAGACTTGCGGCTTGACAGAGACAGCTGAGCTGAGAAGCTGCGCAGATCTGAACAGTGTTGCTTTGGAGCTTCAGGGAGGGAGGCTCAGCTTTGTTGTCAAAGAAATTTTCACCGCGACGCCTTCATGCTGACCTGCGTTGCTGCATGCGTTGTTTCGAGCATTGCTTTAGCCATCGAGTGGACCACGGAAGTTTTGTTTCAGTGACACCTGTACTTCGTTTCTGCTTTGTAGTACGTAGCTCGTTTCAGACCGTCGGAGCCTGACGTGATTGCGAGGGGCGTGCCAAGCAGCAAGCGAAGCCTAAACCGTCCGACTACTTTGAAAGGCCTTTGCAACCTCCTTCGGCGAGAACACCTTCGACACCATGTCGTGGGGTCGCTTTTGTTTGCTCCTGGGCAGGGAGTTCAGACGTTCTTGATTTTGTTTGGAGCGGGGCTTGTTAGGGGACTGCTGCAGTCTGAGCAGCTAGGTAAAGCTCTCCCAGAGCGGTGCTTAGTGCTTGAGTAGTGTTGCTTTGGCTCTTGTTTTGCTTCTGTGCCGATGTCACGACTGCTTGGTCCCTGATCCCTGGTGCGAGGCTTTTGTTGACGTATGCTTGCCGGACCGTCATTGCTTCCGTCCTGCTGGTGGCTGGCATCTTGTGGCTGGCAAGGACAACTTCCATTTCGGAGCTCATGTTGAATGCAGTAGCGCTCAATGCAATTCTGGATGTCGATGAATTTCTCTTTGTGGGCATGACGCCTATCAAAATTCAGCACGCCATCCAGAACTTGGAGCCCATGCAAGTGAAATACAGCCGGCGGCGGAGTGAGTGCGAATCCGTCGTTCATTTCGTTTCTCTGGTAGCTTTGGTCTCTTGCACGTACTTCTTCCAGCTGGCTCCCCTCACCGATGCTATGCTCGACCTGAAGAACGAGCTCTGCGGTGGCAACCAAACCTTCGTGGTTGGCTTCAATCCCGACACTCAGCTCACGCATGGCCTGGTCACGCCGACTGGCTTGGAAATCGGCAGAAATCTGACACTCAGTGAGTTGGGAGTGCAAGCCCACAAGGCCACCTCGCCGGAGACGACCCCCGGAGAATCTCCAACCTACCTCTTGTTTTCTACAGACAAGAATTCATTCAATACGGATAATACCCGGAGCATCGAGCTTGAGAGCGGCATGAGCCCCTTTTGCCTTGAGACCTCGATCTTGAACCCAGATGGTCTATATCACAACGATTCTTCACTAAGAGAGTGGACAGACGCTCTAACCAGGAATGCTGCAGCCAGCATCGGACTCCATGATGTGCGAAGTTGTGAGGAGATGCGTGGGATGTGCAACGGTGTGGATAACCGCTTGTTGCGAATGGTGTGCGGCGAAACATGTGGATGCACAGATCCTTACAGCAGTGCTTGGTACAAGGTGGCAGCTCAAGGATGTGCTCCGGTATGCTTACAGATTGCACAGGCGAGTTTGAGTGGAGGTTCGTGCGAAGATGCAGCCAAGGATGCAGACTGGCAGGTTTTCTGGAGAACCTATCCAGAAGCAGTATCGCACTTTTATGGTGCAGATGTGACGCAAACTCTTCTTTGGCCCTTTGCACAGGAGACAATCAACGCGATGCTGCAAGACGGATGTGCGGCGCTGTCGCAGTTTCCGACTGATGTGATGACCAACGCCGAATGGTGCTCCGGGATGCCACAACTCTTTCGGCCTTTGTCTGCTGTGTGTCCTCAGAGTTGTGGCTGCGGGCAACGAGCGGATCTCGCACATTGCCCCACCAGCTGTGCCTCTGGCAACTCCACGGAGTGATATCGAACACATTTTCAGGTGGGCTTCGCAAAGCGAGCGCCGCCGTTCGAAGAACGAGGTCCTTCGTCGTTTTACTTCTGTATATATACTTTAAAAAGTAAGTAAGCGTATATGTAAATCTATGTATATATGGCCTTTCAGTTTCAGACTTGCATATCTTATTAACTCGAAAACTGTTCCTTAGGGAAGCTTGGCGAAGTGGTCAAGGCTCCCTTGAAGTGAAGGACTGAATATAGGGGCCTAAATAATTACGAACACTGTTTTGGGGTCCATAGATTCTAACTATAGAGAGAAACCCGCTTCTAATTATTAAGGCCCCTATGTACGCCTCATTCCGCTGACAAGCGCCATTCTTGGGTCTTGAAATGTCCGGTGCTGCAGGCGTTTGTGTTCCCGGAACCTCACCTTGCCTCGATTGTCTATTCAGCAGACCTGAAACTTCGAGACGCGATGACCGGAGCTAAGCAAAGTTACCTGGTGCTGCCGGGCCAGCGTGCATAATTACAGCGTTAACCACGAGCATTCTTTCGGGTTTCAGGGATTTCTGGGCTTTGTTTGCATTGGACATGTAACAGAGTATAGCACAAGCCTCGAGCAGGATGTAGTTTTCGAATGATGCACGGGTATGCTAAAAAAACACAGCTATTTGCAACTCCAGCAGCTCTTGGAGTGCATACAAGGATCTGGTTCAACGATTTCGTTTCCGGCCAGTTGGGTGCATGCCTCAGGTCAGCAGTTCGACTGCGGAATTTCTTTCCCGCGATGAGTTTAAGAGAGGAAAAGGCCGCACAGACTTGTCAGACGCGGACCGCAGAGGGAGGCCCTCGGGCCAGGTGCTGCGTGGCAGGGGCAAGCAAGCAAGCAAGCAAGCAATGGACCCCGAGCATGGGGGGCTCCGACTCGAGTGGGGTCTGTGACAGGTCCTAGAGAAAGGGAGCGCGAGAGAGAGAGAGAGAGAGAGAGAGAGAGAGAGCGAACACACAGAGACTTCGGGAACCAGGGCGCGTTCGCGTGCGAGGGGGGGTGCACTGCCCTTCCTTTGACTGTGTGGAAGAAGAGAGAGCGAACATGAGAGAACGGAGTGTTGCTGTGAAGTACTGTTCAACCCGAAGAGACGGGCCGCCCGCTGCTGACACGGGCAAGCGGGCACACGATAGCAAGCCTCAAATCCCGTAGTGTTAGCACATAACGCCCCGAGTAATTCGAAGACCGTGACTGTCACTGACGAACCAGCCCGAAATCAACCGGTGTGCAAGTGCCATCCCGTTTTCGAAAGTATGAAATAACGACATCATCCAACTGGCTTTATCCCAGGAATCGATCTCAACATCCGTTTTGAATAATCGCCCTCGTTCGCCCAAGGCCTTGGGTAGAGTTTGGGGTTAGGTTCGAGTACTCTACATAGTTACTAGTTTTCAGGCCGAAAGCAAAGTTGTATAGAGTATACTACTAGTACTACGAGTATCACCGGTACTTCTTCTGCTACTACCACTACTACTA